>CAUYRH010130195.1:0-23268 GCA_963574655.1 Perodicticus potto | reverse complement strand
AATCTGAAATATTTTCATTGAACTATTTAACATAGCCTTCATGGTCTTTTAATCACTATATGAAGACATTTATATTCTACATTTAGTAATTTTCACTTGTACCCTTGTAAGATGCACCGTGTGTTCCTACCAATCACCCATCCTCCCCCTCCCCTTCCCTCCTTTGCCCCCTCCCCATTTCTTGTGCTATAACTGGGTTTTAGCCTTCATACGAAAGCTATATATTAGCTTCATAGTAGGGCTGAGTACATTGGATACTTTTTCTTCCATTCTTGAGATACTTTGCTAAAAAGAATATGTTCCAGCTCCATCCATGTAAACACAAAAGAGGTAATTGTTAAGAGTGGATGTTCTTGTTTTATCCTTGTTCTTAGAGGAAAAGCCTTCAACTTCTCACCAAATTCCCAAAGTTTTATTACTAGCAGTGGGCTTGTCACACACCTGTATGGCTTTTGGTGTTTTCCGAAACATTTCCTCCCTTCCTAATTTATAGAGTTTTACTGTGAGAGCATGTTGAATTTTATCACATGCTTTTTCTGCATCTATAGAGATGATCATATTGTATTTGTCCTTCATTTTGTTCTTATGGTGAATCACACTTATTAATTTGCATATATTGCACCAACCCAGGAATAAATCCCACTTAATCATGATGAATGACCCTTTTAATGTGCTGTTGAATATAGTTTGCTAGCATTTTCCTGAGGAATTTTACATGTATGTTCATCAGTGATATTGGCTTGCAATTTTCTTTTCTTGCAGTCTCTTTGTCTGGCTTTGGTACTACGATAAGGCTGGCCTTGTAAAATAAGTTTGAATGTTTTTCCTCCACTTCAATTTTTTAGGATACACTAGTACTAGTTCTTTAAATTCAGGGTAGAATTCATCCATGAAGCCATACGGTCCTGAGAATTTCTTGGAGGAGCAACTTTTAATATTGACACAATCTCCTTGCTCAAAATCAGTATGTCCAGATTTCCAATTTCTTCATAATTTAGTCTTGGTAGGTTATATATGTTTCTAGGAATTTATCTATTTCTTCTAGGCTGTCTGATTTGATAGTGTATAACTGTTCATGGTAATTTTCTTTGATCCTTTATGTTTCTGTGTTACTGGTTGAAATGTCTCCTCTTTCATTTATTTCCCACCTCCTGTCTTTCTTTCTTATATTACTTATTTGAGCTATCCCTTTTTTCTTTGTCTAGCTAAAGGGTGGTCAATTTTGTTTGGTGCTTCAAAAATCCAACTCTTCGTTTCATTGATCTTTTTCTATTTTTCTATTCTCTATTTCATTTATTTCTGCTTTGATCTTTGTAATTTCCTTTCCTTCCTTCTGCTAACTTTGAGTTTAATTTGTTACTCTTTTTTTTTTCTAGTGCCTTGAAGTATAATATAAGATTGCTTATTAGACCTTTATTCTTTTTTTGGTTTGTTGCTATAAACTTCCCTTTTAGAACTACTTGTTCTGCATCCTGTAAATGTTGGTATTTTGCCAGGATATTGGATGTGTGTTCCAATTCCTTCTATCTTCCCAGTGAAGCTGAGCATGGGGATTTATCTTCTACTTTTTCTGCATTAAACCAAGAGGAAAAAAAATTGTGGAAAATTCCTCTACTGATGTTCAGGCTGTATCTTTTGATCCTGAGGAGACAGCTGCTAGAAGTGGGCTCACTGTATGTCCACTTCTTCATTTTCTGTGGTCCACAGTCACTCAGGAATGCAAAGTTGCATCAACTCCCAGAATTAAGTTGTTAAGGAGACAATTCCTTGAGTGGGAGCTATATAGATTGTGTCACTTGGTGTGCGGCCAAACATCTTCCAGGAAGAATTGGTCAGTCTGGGTTTATCGCTGGGGTAAGCCATAAAGAAGGCTTGTTAGGTGCCAACCTCTGGCTCTGGATTCTGGAGGGCTATTGTTTGTTTTCTTTGTTAGTGCCTCAGTGAAATTTTGCTGGAAGCTAGGCCATCAAGAAGTGGGTATCAGAAGTGGGTATCAGAAGACTTGGAAGTGGGTATCAGAAGACTTTTCTGGAGAGAAAATGGGAGCTGCATAACCCTGCCTCTTTTTTTCACTGTTCCAAGGGGTTGTGACCCTGTTTAAAACCACCTCTGCTCCGTTAATGTAGCAAACCTCACATATGCCGAGCCAATGCTTATCCCAGAACTAAGAGGTTTAGGATACAATTCCTCTGGTAAAAGCTATAAAACTTTGGGAACTTGATATGTGGATAGACTCCTTCTAGAAGGATGAATAGACTTGGAATTTTCCCTGGGATGAGCAGGGGGAGAAGGATCAAAAAGTACTCTCGAAGGCTGCCAGAGAACTACTTCTTGTCTGCTCCTCTAACTCCTTGATGCAAATCAGCTGCCAAGTAGCCACTGGAAGAATGTCTTGTAAATGCATTCCAGAGAAAAATAGAAGGGTGCATTTGTAAGCCCCTTCTCTGTAGTGTTCTTAAGGAATTAGCCCTCCAGAAGTGTTTGAAGGCCATGTAAAATAACCACTTTTTTCTGTGGTCTAAAAAGGCACATGTATGCCAATCCCCTCTGCCCAGAGCTATAGCAAGTTTAGGATTCAGTCCCTTGGATGAATCTGTAAAAGTTGGGGCACTTGATATATAGATCAGTCCTTTCCATGAGGGATCAATAGACCTGGAGTTATCACTGGTGTGAGCCAGGGTGAGTTCAGGAAGTACTGACCTATTTCTTAGGCTAGCAGCAGCCTGAGAAACACAGGCATTTTCCACAATTTTTCCCCCTTGGCTTAGTGCACAGAGAGAAGGAGATAAATATTTGCCCTATCCTTTAATTCCCCAGTGCTACTTAGGCCACCAAGTAGCCACTGGCTGAGAGTGTCATAAACACCTTCTGCAGAGAAATAGGGAAGTGCATTTTTTTAAACTCCATCTCTGCACTGCTCCTGAGAGATAAAGCTACTACAAATGTTCGAGTACTTGTATCAAACCAAAAATCTTTTTCCCTGTGGTTAGCATGACTCATTTATATGTACATATCTAACGTATTCCCCTCACAGCGTTGGTAATTAAAAGTCAAACCCACAGAAAACTTTAGAATTAGGCTGCTATATCTGTATTTGGCCCAAACCCTCCTCTCCACAGGAGAAGACCATGCCAGGGATTCCTTGCCTGATGATAGGGAACAGTGCCCAGGGTGGGGTCCATGCCCAAGTGTGCCTCAGCCTTTCCTATTAATCAACTTGGACGTTTCCTCAGTTGTTCAGTGGGTAGGAGACTTTCAATTAGTCTCTGACTTTCTCTCAGAGGGCACTGATCCATGAATAGATGGGTGGTGGGAGAGTCAGGAACTGCCTACTTATCACTCCCCATTCTTTCCATTTCTGAGGCATTTTTGTAATGTCTCCTGTCTCATTTCTGACTTTATTTATTTAAATCTTCTCTTATTTTTTCTTAGGTAGTCCAGATAAGGGTTTATCAATTTTATCTTTGAAAAATGAAAACTATTTCTGCTCTAATCTTTTTTATTTCCTTTCTGCTACTAACTTCAGGCTTAGTTTATTCTTGTTTTTCTAATTCCTGGGGGCTTACAGTTAGATTTTTTATTTGAGATTTTTCTTCTATTCATGTAGACATTTATCACTATGACCCTTCCTAGTATCTCTTTCCCACAAGTGTTGGTATGTTATGTTTTTGTTTTCTTGTCTTGAAATACTTTTAAAATCACTTTTTGATTTCTTCTTTGACCTAATGGCTATTCAAGAGTGTGTTGCCTAATTTCCAGGTATTTGTAAAATTTCCTGTTTTCTTACTGTTATTGATTTCTAGTTTAATTTTTTGTGGTCAGTGAAGATACTTTGAATAATTTCAAGTGTCTTAAATTTGTTAAGATTTGTATTGTGACATAAGATGTGAGCTACCCTGGAGAACATTAAATGTGCAGTTGAGAAGGATGTGCATCACTGTGTTGCTATAGGGAGGAAGATCTACTTGGTCTATAGTGTTATTTAAGTTAACTGTTTTTTTTGTTTGTTTGTTTGTTTGTTTTTTTTTTTGGTCTGGCTGCTGTATCCATTTTTTTAAATCAGTCATTGACATTCCCTATTACTATTGCAATTTCTCACTTCAGAATTGTTAATATTTGCTTTATATATGTAGATATTCTGATGTCAGGTGCATAATTATTGAAAATTGCCTTATCTTCCTACTGAATTGACACTTTATCCTTGCACACAAACTTTACTGACACCTGTATGATGCCTCCTTTGTCTTTATTTTTTATCTTTTGTGTTTTGTTTTTATTAAATCATGACCATGTACATTGATGCATTTATGGGTTTCAGTGTACTGATTTGATATACAATGTGAAATGCTTGCATTGAACTGATTAACACATCCAACACAATTATACTCTTTTCTTAATAGTTTTGAAATATACCATTGCATCATGCACATTAGGGGAGGTCCCCCCAAATACTCTCCTTCCTCCCCCCTCCCCTCTCAATTCCCTTCTCTCTCCTCTTCCCTTCTACTTTCTGGACTATGGTTGTCTTTTACCATTCGTATGACTATGTAGGTGATTATATATTTATTTCATAGTAGTATTGAGTACATTGGATACTTTCTTTCCATTTTTGAGATACTTTACTAAGAAGAATATATTCCAGCTCCATCCAGGTAAACATAAAAGTTGTGAAGTCTTCATCTTTTTTATGGCTGCATAGTACCCCCTGGTATACATATATCACAATTTGCTAATCCTTTCATTGGTCGATGGACTCTTGGGCTATTTCAATTTCTTGGGAATTATGTATTGGGCTGCCATAAACATTTTGGTGGCAATGTCTTTGTTGTAAAATAGTTTTTGATCATCTGGGTATATACCTAGTAGAGGAATTGCAGGATCGAATGGTAGGTCTACTTTTAGATCCCTGAGTGTTCTCCAAAATTCTTTCCAAAAAAGTCGTATTAGCTTGCATTCCCACCAGCAGTGAAGAAGTGTTCCCTTCTCTCCACATCCATGTTAATATCTGTAGTTTTGGGGATTTTGTTATATGGGTTAATCTTACTGGAGTTAGTTGATACCTCAAAGTGGTTTTGATTTGCATTTCTCTGATGATTAAAGATGATTAGCATTTTTTCATGTGTTTGTTAGCCATGTGCCTGTCTTCATCAGAGAAGTTTCTGTTCAAGTCTCTTGCCCACATAAAAATGGGGTTATTTGTTCTTTTCTTATTGATTAGCTTGAGTTTCCATGGACTCTAGTTATCAGACCTTTGTCAGAAGCATAACCTGCAAAAATCTTCTCCCATATTGAAGGTTGTCTGTTTTTTTTACTTACTGTGCTCTTGGCTGTGCAAAAACTTTTTAGTCTGATCAGATCCAAGTAATGTATTTTTGGTGTTAATTTGATTGCCTGGGGGGTCCTCCTCATAAAATATTCTCCCAAGTCAAGTTCTTCAATGTTTTCCCTGAACTCTCTCCTAGTATTTTTATAGATTCATGTCTTACGTTTAAATCTTTTATCCAGTGAGAATCAATTTTTGTTAATGGTGAAAGGTGGAGGTCCAGTTTCAGTCTTCTACACGTTGCCAGCCAGTTCATCCAGCAACATTTGTTAAACAGGGAGTTTTTCCCCACTGAATGTTTTTGACAGGCTTATCAAAGATCAAATGATAAGTAGCTGGATTGTTCTCTTTGCTGTCTATTCTGTTCCATAAATCTACTACTCTATTTTTGTTCAAGTATCATGCTGTTATGATCACTATAGATTTATAGTATAGCTTAAAGTCTGGTAGTATACCTCCTGATTTATTTTTATTTCTGGGTAATGTATTGTCTATTCAAGGTTTTTTCTGATTCCATGTAAAATGAAGCACTATTTTTTTCAAGTTCCTTAAAGTATGGCAATGGTGCTTTAATAGGATTGCACTAAATCTGTAGATTTCCTTGGGTAGTATGGACATTTTAACAATTTTGATTCTTCTCAGCCATAAGCATGGTATATTTTTCCATTTGTTAACATCTTCAGCTATTTCTTTGCTCAGAGTTTCATAAATCTTATTATAAAATCCATAATTGCTTCTAAGAGTTTTGTAGTTGAGTGGCTGGGATTTTCCAAGTTTAGGATCATATCATCTGCAAAGAGTGAGAGTTTGATCTCCTCTGACCCTGTTTGGATGGATACATTGATCGCCTTCTCTTGCCTGATTGCAATGGCTAAGACTTCCATTACTCTGTTGAATAGCAGTGGAGAGACAATGGGCATCCTTGCCTAGTTCTTGATCTGAATGGAAATGTTTCCAATTTTACTCCATTCAATATGATATTGGCTGTGGGTTTGTGGTAGACAGCCTCTATCAGTTTAAGAAATATCCCTTCTATGCCTATTTTCTTAAATGTTCTGATCATGAACGGAAGCTAGATATTATCAAAACCTTTTTCTGCATCAATTGAGAGAATCATATGGTCTTTGTTTTTTATTTTATTGATGTGATATATTATATTTATAGATTTGCATACATTGAACCAACCCAGTAACCCTGGAATAAAACCAACTTGATCATGGTGTATAATTTTTTTTTGATGTGTTGTTGAATTCTGTTTGCTAGGACCTTATTGAATATTTTCCATCGATATTCATTAATGATATTGGCCTGTAATTTTTTTTTGTTTGTTGGATCCTTTCCTGATTTGGGGATCATAGTGATATTTACTTCATAGAATGTGTTGGGGAGTATTCCTTCTTTTTCTATGCTTTGCAAAAGATTGTATAATATAGGTACTAGTTTCTCTTGAAGTGTTTGATAGAATTGGGATGTGAAGCCACATCCAAATTCTATGTTTTTGGGGAGATTTCATATAGTTGATGCTATTTCAGTGATCAATATAGGTCTATTGAAGATTTCTAATTCTTCCTGGTTGAGTCTAGGAAGGTGGCATGCTTCCAGGTATTTGCCCATTTCCTTCAGATTTTCATATTTCTGGGTGTAGAGTTTTCTGTAGTAATCATTGAGGATTTTTTTCAATTTCTGAGGTATCTGTTATTTCTCCTTTATTGCTTATGATAGACTATATTAGAGATTTTACTTTTCTGTTTCTGGTTAGGTAGCCCCAAGGTTTATCAATTTTATTAACGTTTTTAGGAAACCAACTTTTTGTTTTATTGATTTTCTGAATGATTCTTTTCTTTTCAATTTTATTTAATTCTGCCCTAATTTTGGTTATTTCTTTTATTCTGCTGGGTTTGGGGTTGGAATGTTCTTCCTTTTCCAGTTGGTCAAGATGATCCCTTAAGTTGTTGGCTTCCTCTCTTTCCGTTTTCTAGATAAAGGCTTCCAATGCTATAAAATTCCCTCTTAGAACTGCCTTTGCAGTATCCCACAAGTTTTAATAATTTGTGTCTTCATTATCATTGTGTTTCAAAATTAGACGATTTCCTTCTTAATCTTGTCTTTGGTGATTTTGTTCCAGAAATTTGGTGATTTCCTTCTTAATCTGGTCTTTGACCCAGCTGTTATTTAGCCTAAGATTATTTAGTATCCATGACTTTGTTTGATTGTGAAGATTCCTGTTGCTATTGCGTTCAGCTTTTATTCCCTGGTCCGAGAAGATACAAGGAATAATTTCTATTCTTTTGAATTTGCTGAGGTTAGACTTATGTCCTAAAATATGATCAATTTTGGAGGGTAATCCATGGGCAGATGAGAAGAATGTATATTCAGTTTTATTAGGATAAAATGTTCTGTTAAGTCCATTTGTTCTAGGATCAGGTTTAAGTCTAATAATTCTTTGTTTAATTTCTCTTGGAGGATCTATCCAGGACTATCAAAGGGGTATTAAAATCTCCAACTATTATAGTGCAGGAAGATATCAAGTTGTTTATATAAATTAGGGTATGCTTTATGAATTGAGGAGCATTCTGGTAGGATGCATAAATGTTAATTATCAAAATCTCTTTGTGTTGGGTGTTTCTCTTGACAAATAAGTAGTGACCATCCTTATGTTTCTTTATCTTTGTTTGGTTAAAGCCAATCGTACCTCCAAATAAAATTTCAGCCCCTGCTTTTTTCTGATTTCCATTTGCCTGAATTATAGATGTCCATCCCTTCACCCTTCGTCTATTTTTATCCTTTAAGGTAAGATGAGATTCTTGTATTCAGCAGATATCTGGTCTGAGTTTATGTATCCAGTCAGCCAACCTGTGCCTCTTTTGAGGACAATTTAAACCATTCACATTAATTGAGAGAACTGATGAGTCTGGTAGTGTTTGGGGTGTCATGTTTTTGAATGTCCAGTGGACATTTTTAATCCTTTCACCACTGTGGAAGTTGTGTTTTGTTCAAAATTTCTGAGTAAATTTACTTTGGTGGGAGAGCATTGTGCTGGTCATTGTGGAAGATGGGTCTGAGAATATCCTGGAGAGCTGGTTTAGTTATGGCAAATTTCTTCAACATGTCTATGTCATTAAAGTATTTGATGTCTCCATCACAAATGGGAAATTCAGTTTAGCTGGATAAGGATCCTAGGCTAAAAGTTGTTTTGTTTTAGGAGTTTGAAGGCGAATGACCCTCCTCTTCTGGATTGAAACATTTTGGCTGAGAGATCTGCAGTCACTCTGATAATTATCCCTTTGTAGGTGACACTTTTCTTACATCTGGCTGCTTTCAGGATTTTCTCCTTTACCTTTATTTTGGCAAAGTTAATCACAATATGTCTACAAGATCCTTTTTTTGGATTAAGTCTTGCTGGGGTTCTGAAACTGCCTACTACCTCAATTTCCATATCTCTTACCATGCTTGGAAAATTCTCCTCCATAATATCTTGGAGTAGAGCATCTATCCTCTTCTCCTTTGGGAATTCCTATAAGACAAATCTTTGATCTTTTGGAGTGATCCCATACTCTCTCAGGGAATGATCAATTTTTGCTCTCCATTTGTCTGCCTCTTTTAGTGTTTGGGAATGCTCAAAAGCTTTGTACTCAATTTCAGAGATCCTTTCTTCTGCCTGGTCAACTCTATTACTGAGGGATTTCAGTGTATTTTGGAGCTTCTCAAATAACTTTTTCATTTCCTTGAGCTCTGCTATCTCTTTTCTCATTATGTCCATATCTTTGGTGACTTTGTCTTTGAATTCACTAATTTCTTGAGATAAATTAGGAACTACTCTTTAGATTTCACTTTCTAACTTTTCTTCCATTCTATTCTTTTTATTTGCCATCCATATTCTGAATTCGACTTCTGACATTTCAGCCATTTGTCTATGCATGGCATCTTCAGGTGTATTTCCTTTGTAATTCCTTGGGGAATCTAATCTGGTTATTCATGTTGCCAGAATTCTTCCATTGGTTCCACACTATGTTTATTTTCTACCATTTGGTTATTAGAACTGATAGGGTGAGATTGAATTGGGGTTCCTAGGTAGTAAAGATAATCATCCACTTACAAGCTCTAGGCTTTGTAATTGTGGCTTATCCCCTACAACCTTACAAAGTTCTCTTTCAGAGTTTTGGCCAGAAACTCTGAGGGCTTACTTGGCTAGCTCTGTTTAGAGATCAGCCAACCTCTACTCTATCCTAAGAAGCCACAGTATTAGGTTAAAATCTCAGCTGGAGAGAGATACAGATAGCTGCAGTGCCCCACCCTCACCCTTCAGTTCTTTTCTGATATAGAACTTGGAAAGTCAATCTCAAAATGTCTCTGGGTGGATAGCCACAGACATGAATTCCAATCAAATTGACTCAGGCAGTACAAACCTTGCTCAAAAGAGGGGGATCCAAGGGTCTGCAACAGAACAATTGGAGCCAGGGGTTGACACATCCACCCACCAGACTCAGTCCACACTTGTGTCTGCTTTTTTGCTAGCTGACCATGCCCCACCTGCTGGTCTCAGTGCACACCATGCAAGCCTCTGCTGGCCAGCCCAGTTGGAGTCAAGAAACCACACCCCCACCCATAGATCTCAGTTCACACCTGGCAAGCCTCTGCTTGCAGGCCCAGCTGGAGCTCAAAACCAACCCCACTTGCTGAACTTAGTCCACCCCAGGCAACCACTCTCCCACTTGTAGGCACTGTCAGAGCCAGGGATTCTGCACCCCCTTCCAACAGACACAGCCCAAACCATGGGTCAGCACCACCACTGGTTGGGCAAAGTCATAACCAGGGGACAGCTCCTCCTCCTGCTGAATGTCCCTTTCTTACCATGCCCTCTTTCTTCCCCAGTAGTCACAGATTCTCTTCTGATGTTCCACGGTCCATACTACACCAAGATCTCTCAGGAAAAGACCAAACACTCTGTGCTCTGCACAGGAATTAGAATTCCTGCCCCATGCAGAGCACAGAGTGTCTTTAGAGATAGTCTTAGAGTATATTTTGTCTGATAGAAGTAAAACCACTCTTGATTTATTTTGGTTACCATTTGCATGAAATCTCTTTTTCAGCTTATGTATGTCTTTAAATCTAAAGTGAGTTTCTTTTCTGTCTTTTTTTTTTTTTTGGTTGCAATTTTTGGCTGGGTCTGGGTTTGAACTCACCACCTCCTGTATATGAGGCTGACACACTACTCCTTGAGCCACAGGTGCCGCCCCATAAAGTAAGTTTCTTATTACTAAGAATTGCAAATACAACTTTTTCAGAAGAAAGTATGAAGAATCCTCAAAGAACTTAAATTAGACCTACCATTTGATCCTGAAATCCCATTACCAAGCATCTACCCAGAAGGAAAAAATAACCCTTTTATAATAAGGACATTTGCACTAGACTGTTTATCACAACTCAATTTACAATTGCCAAAATGTGGAAACAGCCTAAATGCTCACAAATCCAGGAATGGATTAACAAGCTGTGGTATATGTATACCATAGAATACTATTCAGCCACTTAAAAAGATGAAGACTTTACATCTCTTGCATTAACCTGGATGGAGGTAGAACATATTCTTCTTAGTAAAGCATCACAAGAATGTAGAAGCAATAATCCAAAGTACTCAATTCTAACATGAAGGCAGTAGAGGAGCTAACACAAGGAATGGGGTAGGGGAATGAGCAAGTGGGGAGAGGAGAGGAGGGAGAGAATGGGGGTCATGGTGTATGGCACATCTCTTGTGGGTGGGACACAATTACAAGGGGGACATTATCTAACAAATGCAATCAGTGTAACCTAATTCTTTGTACCCTCAATGAATCCCAAACAACAAAAAAATTAAAATAAAATAATTTTTAAAAAATAAAGTGAATTTCTTGTAGATAGCATATCTCTGGATCTTTTCTTTTTAAAAATTCATTCTGCTACTCTGTGTCTTTTGATTGAATATTTTAAACCATTTTCTCTTACACAGTTTAAACTATTGATAGTTAAAAACTTACTGTTCTCATTTTATTGTTTTCTCTTTTTTTCAGTTATTTTGTTCCTCTCTTCCTCTTTAACTGTCTTACTTTTTTATTTGACTATTTTTGTAGTAATTTGCTTTAATTATTTTCTCTTCATATTTTTGTGTCTACTGTAGATTTTTACCTTGTGAGTAGTTTGAGGCTTGCATAAAATACATTGTAGTTGTACTTATCTATTTTACATTGATAAAATTTAATTTCAATTGCTTATTAAAATTCCACTCATTTACTCCCCATACATATTTTGTGCTTTTATAGTAAGAGTTTATTTTTTTTTTACATCATGTATCTATTAAGCAATATTTATATTTGAAATATTGTGTTAGGTTTAAAGTAATTTTTTTACATTGTGTATTTATTAAGCAATATTTATATTTTAAGTATTATACTAGGTTTAAAGTAATTTAAAGATAAATTATAATTGTGTCTCACCCCCAAAAGATGTGCCATACACCATTACCATATTTCATTATTCTGTATTTGTCTATATATTCTTTCCAGTGATAGTTATGCTTTCATATACTTTTTCATTACTGTTTACCATATTTTCACTTCAATTTGAAGAATTCCCTTAAGATTTCTTGTAAAACAGGTCAAATGGTGATAAATTTTTCAATTTTTACTTGTCTGAAAAGACTTTATTTCTTCTTCCTTTTAAACAGATAATTTTGTAAGTATGGTATTCTTGGTTGAAGGAGGGAGTTCAGTATTTTGAATATACCATCTTACGGTTTTGGTTCGCAAGGTTTCTGTTGAGAAATTGGTTGACAGCATTATGGGTGTTCCCCTATGAGTGATGAGTAGCTTTTCTCTTGCTGTTTTCGAAATCTTTGTCCTTGACTTTCAATAATTTGATTACAATGTGTCTTCCTAATTCTTCTTTGAGGTGAAACTTTTTAATATGCTTTAAGTTTCTTGAATCTGGATTTCTATTTGCCTCCCAAGATTTGGGGAGATTTCAGGCATTATTTCTTTAAATAAGTGTTCTCTTTATCTCTCTCTCTCATCTTCCTACTGGGAATCACATAATGTGTATATTTGTTTGCTTGATAGTGTTCCATAAATCCTTAGGCTTTCTTCACTCTTTTTCATTCTGTTTTTGCTGTTGCTGTTGTTTGTTTTAATTTTTTTCCCTATGATTAAATAATTTCAAATGACTTATCTTCAAGTTTTCAGATTCTTTTTACTGCTTAATTGAGTCTGTTGTTGAAGCGCTCCATTACAGTTTTCATTTTATAAATTCTGGACTTTTCAGTTCCAGAATTTTTGTGGTTATTTTTTATGATTCCTAGATCTTATTAAACTTCTTGCTTTGTTTATGAATTGTTTTTCTGATGTTGCATTGCCTGTGTTTTCTTATAGATCACTAAGCTTTTAAATAATTATTTTGAATTCTTCATTGGGCAAGTCTTAGATCTCCAATTCTTTGGGGTCACTTATTGGACATTTATTGTGTTCCTTTCTTGGTGTCAAGTGTTCATAATTTCCCTTGTTTCTTAGAGCCTTGTTTGGATGTCTGCACATTTTGAAGAAGGTGCAGTTACCTTTTTCAGACTCTATAAACTGGCTTTGCTGGGGGTAAGTCCTTCACATTTGTGTAGGTGTGAAGGCACTGGCCAGATGGGATACCATGGGTCTAGGTATGGAGACAGGAAAAGTGGTAGCTCCAAGACCAAGGTGATGCACTAGCTCTGCACCTAGGGTTGGAGGGACCACAGGGTATTGACTCTGGTCAGCTTCATTAGTTGGTGTCAGCATTGGTAAAAACTGCAGGGTTCCTTAGTGGAAAAAACCTGCAGGTGTCTGTGACGGTGACAAGGGCTGCTAGGATCCTCTGTGGGGAGGGCTGCTGGAATCCCCCTGCTCTTCTTTTCACCCATGAAAGAAGATTACAGCTAAAGTTATCCTGCTTGGCACTGAGCTGTGCCAAGCAGTGGGAGGGATTGACAGGTAAATGCTTCCTATCTTTTTCTATACAGACATTCCACTTTTCTGTGCTCCACTGGGTTACTACAACTTCTTCATTGTACTCCAGAGCTCTCCTAGAGATGTTCATCAGCTATTCTTTCAGACCCCTTAGTACACCATCTTGTTATAAAAATATTTTCTTGAATGCAAATATGTTTAAGATGATTTATGGTCAAATGCTATCTGTTTAATACTTCAAATGTGTTCTCTCTACACACTTGTTTAAAGTGTTTTTAATGTTACTGTATGCTTTTGGATTATAATTTTGCCATGAAAGCATCAACAGAGAAAATTAGACATACCAATAATGTGAAAAGTTTTACTACCACAGTATAAATGTATCATTGTATTAAAATTAATAATGCATAATAAAAAGAGAGATCCCAGCCAGGTGTAGTGGTCTACCCATAGCCTGTAATCCTAGAATTCTGGGAGGCCAAGGAGGGTGGATTACCTAGCTCAGGAGTTTAAGACCAGCCTGAGCCAGAGTGAGACCCCAATCTCTAAAAATAATCAGGTTTTTGTGGCAAGTGCCTGTAATCCCAAGTATTTGGGAGGCTGAGTCAAAGTGATTGCTTTAGCCCAAGAGTTTGAGGTTGTTGTGAGCTGTGATGCCATGGTACTCCACCAAGGGTGACAAATTGAGACTCTATCTCAAAAAAAAGAAAGAAAGAAAAAAGAGAGAGAGAGATCCCATTAAAATTAGATGACTATGCATTTCTCTCACTTTAGAATCTAACTACCTTATACAATTTTCATTCATTCATTCATTTACTAAATATTTATTGAGCATTGACATATTTGCTGGGCACTATTCTAGTCAATGGGTATATGGCAGTGAACCAAGCAGCAGCACCCCTGCTTTTATGCAACTTGCAGTTAAATAGAAGGTAAGTGACAATAAGCAAACACATGAACAATGTACTTTCAGGTAGCAATCAGTTCTTTGAGGAAAGTAGGAGAGTAAGATTGCTGGAGAATGTCCAGACAGGAAAAAGTTGCCCCTTCAGATGAGTGGAATGGAAGAAGCTTTCTCAGGAGCTGACATGTGGGTGAAGGGACCCAACCAAGTAGAACTTTTGCTCTGTGTAAGTGGCCACACTCATAATATTATCGAATTATAATTTTATTGATTCCCTCTCTTTATTCCTTCAAACTTTATTCAGAGTGAAATCTTCCCCTGCCAAAAAATAAGAACTCCAGCAGGCCATGTGTCTTTTCATTCTTGTCAAAGAGTTTGTCACAAGATCACTTCAACTCAGAAAACAGCCTCAAATCAAAAACTTGCAATGTCATTCCAAAGTATGAAAGCAGATAACTAGATAACTGCTTCTCCAACCTGTCTGGAACTTGATAATGAAGAGGGAGAATGGAAACGGGGCATGAATCTTCTTCATTAAATAACTATGCAGTAGAGACAATAATTTATTAAGACAATTTCTATTTTTTTTTTCAGACAGAGTCTCACTACATTGCCCTCGGTGGAGTACTGTGGTGTCATAGCTCACAGCAACCTCAAACTCTTGGACTTAAGCAATTCTCTTGCCTCAGCCTCCCATGTAGCTGGGACTACAGGCACATGCCACAATGCCTGGCTATTTTTTTATTGCAGTTGTTTAGCTGGCCCAGGCTGGGTTTGAACCTGCCACCCTTGGTGTATATGGTTGGCACCGTAACCACTCTGCTATGGGTGCCAAGCTGACAACTTCTATTTCTTATAGAAAAACACACTTTTATATAAAGTAATACTTATATCTCTATTTCCCATGACAGAAATACATATGAAGGTCACTACTTCCCCATGACAGAAAGACATATGAAGGTCACTACAAAAGTTTTGAGACAGATAGTGTTATGGTTCATTATTTCATTTCCAAAAATACAATTGACAGTGGTGTCCTTTCTGATTCACCCATGCAAATTTCAACTTGTTCAGGATATATGAAAGGTCTCATTTGTGTCTGTCCCTGCTGAACTCATTTGGTGTTAGCTGTGAAGTTGGGAAGAGAGCAACTGTCACGTGATGAATTTTTATGATTTTGAAAGTAGGTTAAACAAGTCTCAAACTCTTAAGGATTTGCAGCAGGATTACAGGTACCTTACTCTTTCCTGTGCAACAATTTTTCACTGGCTTCAAGGATTCAGAAGAGGCTGAACTTCACTGAAAGACAAGGAGAACAATGGGTGTCTGGCAATCACTGTAACTGGGGAAAACATTGCTGCTATGGAAAAAAACTGTTCAAAAAAAATCAATCAAGTGACATTTAAGGACATCGAAGTGGCCCCTGATGGGATTTCCAGCAGTGTCCAAAATCCTGCATGACTTATTTTCCAGCCAAGAATGTTTCATCTGGACGCAATGAGCAAAAGTGCATCTGCGTTGAATTATGTGAAGAAATGTTGGTCAGATTCGAGAGAGGCAAGTCTAGAGGCATTTCTGACACTATTACTACTTACTATTATTACTTCAGTCAATAGTGTGGTTTTTTCTCAATGAAAACCCACTAACAATAGTGCAGCAGGCCTGAAATGTTGGAAAGAAAATGGTGGCAACTCTTTTCTCTAATAGCTGTCATGTTGCCACTGTTCCTCTGGTGGAACAAAGTATTGTTACTGCTCAGCGTTGCACAACATTATGCCTACCAAAAGTTTTAGGGGAGTTTCAGGAAAGGTGGCCAAAGATAGAACTGCAGGGGTCCATCTTGCACCATGACAAAGAGTCTGTTCACACAGCCAACATCACCATTCAGTTCCTAGAGTCCACAGAGATTAAACTCATGACTCATTCACCCTGACCTGGGCCCATGGGATTCTTTCCTGTTCCCTACAGTCAAAAATTCCATGCCTGGAAGAAGTTTTTCTATCACTGAAGAAGCTATTGATGCTTATAAAAGTGACTTTATAGTTCTTGAAGAAAATGAGTGGAAAGGGTATTTTCAAAACTGGTTTACAAGAATGTACAAGTGCATAGAATGTTGTGAAGACTATTTTGAGAAAATACAGCAATTAAAATGATTTTACATTTCTTAATTTTTGTCTATCTTAAAAGTTTTGCAATGTTCCTCACACATCTAGTTTATCCGAAGAAGACATCAAATCATTATGTTACAGCTTTAAGAAAGGGAAAGAGTTCAAAATATTTTCCTACTTGACCCATTATTTGAGTTTTAAAATTTAAATATAAGTGTTGGTTCTTTTCTCTTTAAAGAGAGATTCACAGTATTTAAAAGATACTTACTAATCAATAGGAAATAACCATCTGGACCTTTAAGAAACACTTCTAAGTAAAATCATTTTGTAGTGGTATTACAGAGCATATTCTGTAAAAACATCAATAAGATGTTTCTATATATAGTCATAAAAATTAATTTATAGCTGTATCCTAATCATAAACTCAGGGCATGAGCAAACTTATGTTATTTTACATTAATTTTTCCATAAGATGATAAAAAGAATAAAAAACTTAATTCATGGAAGTTACATCTAAGAGGCCATGGGAGAATGCTCCACAACATTGTTCTGGGCAATGACTTTTTGGATATGACCCAGAAAATACTGGCCACCAAAGAAAAAATAGACAAATGACATTTCTTCAAACTGAAAAGCTTCATCATAGCAAAGGAAAAAATTAACAGAGTGACAAGACAGCCTTCAGATTGGGAGAACATATTTTCAAACCATATAATTGAAGGTACGAACATGTAAAATATATAAGAAACTCAAACAACTCATTAGTAAAAAAAAAAATAATAATCCAATTTGTAAATGGGCTAGGGATCTGAACAGACACTTCTCAAAAGTAGAGATACAAATAGCCACAGATGCATGAAAAAATGCACACTGTCTCTAATTGTCAGGAAATCGCAAATCAAAACCATAATAATTTATCATCTTACTCCAGTTAGAATGGCTATTATCAAAGAATAACAGATGCTGGTGAGGATGCTGAGAAAAGAGAACCCTTGTACTCTGATCACAGGAATGTATAGTATTACAGCCATTTTGAAAATAGTATGTAAGTTCCTCAAACACTAAAATAGAGTTACCATATGATCCAGCTATCTCACTTTGGGTATATATACAAAATAATTAAAAATCATTTTGTTGAAGGGATATCTACATTCCCATTTCATCATTATTCACAACAGCCAAGATATGAAAGCAACCTAAGTATTCATCTACAAATGAATTGACAAGGAAAAGGTGGGGCGTGTGTGTGTGTGTGTGTGTGTGTGTGTGTGTGTGTGTATAGGTGAAAACATGAGAACAACTAGAACAATTTATTAAATATTTTGGAATAAATTTGTTTTGAAGAAGCTTTTAATTCAAGTTGATCTGCAAGTACTTATGCATTTTAAATTAGGGGTAAATGTAAATATATGTATATGTGTATACATATATATGTAAATGTAAGTGTATGTATATACATATGGATATGTATATATAATACAGATATGTATACAATATAAGTGTATATATACATATATATGTATATACACTCACACACAATAGACTACTATACAGCCTTCAAAAATAAGAAAATTCTATCACTGATGACAATATAGATAGAACTGGAAGACATTATGGTAAGTGAAATAAGCCAGGCACTGAAAGATAAATATTGCATAATCTCATTTACATGTACAATCTAAAAAAGTAGGTTTCTTCTCATAGAAACAAAGTAGTAGGAAGATGGTTATGTGACACTGGTGGGGCAGGGAAGGGCAAGAGAAGATATGATCAAAGAATTGAAAGTTTCAGTTAGCCTGGAGGAATAAGATTTAGTGATCTATTGCACTGTGTGGTGGTGACCACAGTTAATAGTAATGTATTGCATATTTCAAAATTGCTAAAAGAATAAATTTTTAATGTTCTACCACAAAAAATAAATTGGCGAGGTGATAAATATGTTCATGAGCTAGCTTAAATTTTTCTTCAGTGTCCACATATATCAAATGTTACACTGTACCCAATAAATATACATAATTATTACTTGCCAATTAAAAATAACTTAAAAATTAAAATAAAGTCCATTTTTTTATATGGAACACTAGACTAAGAATCCCAAACTTACAACTTATTGAGCAAAAACTGAAAGCATAAGTATTAGAAGAATGCTACAGTTACATTGTAGAATTACAATTACAATAATTGTTTTTGAAGAAGCTTTAATTCAAGTTGACCTGCAAGTACTTAAGTATTTTAAATTAGAGATAATTTTTTTTATCCAAAATTAATTTATTGGGATTGTTTCCCATTCATTCAAGCAGGGTACTTTCAGTGTTGCTTCCTTCTGAAGGAACATCCTTCTGTAAGCCTTGCTTTTCCTCCTGTAGGCTAGCAGAGGACAGTAGAACAACCAACACACAAAACTATTGTTTGTGCATGGCTAAGCACTGTGGTGATTTTGTAGTGTTCTTCTAATGTATTCTGCATTATTGTACAATTACAATGTAGACATTCTACAATATCTATAACATAATGATACCAAATAGCTGCCCTTTAAAAAAATTATAAATTATATAATAACCAAGATGAATCTGTAAATATAACATCAAAAGAGGATGAGTTAGTAAGGACGGGAGCCTGCCATCCACAGCAGCCAATCCAGTCTTGGATGCAAGAAATTTTCACTTAAACTTTAAACAACTATAAATACCACATCTGTTTGGTTTAGTTTTTGAGACAATAAATTGTAACTATGTAATAAGGCAAAAAATACAATAATTCTAAAAGGATTTCCCTGTTAATTAAGAATGCATAAGTACTAGCTGGGCATTGTGGCGGGTTCCTACAGGCCCAGCTACTTGGGAGGCTGAGGCATGAGAATCACTTAAACCCAAGAGTTTGAGGTTGCTGTGAGCAGTGATGCCATAGCACTCTACTGAGGGTGACAAAGTGAGACTCTGTCTCAAAAAAAAAAAAGCATAAGTACTTGCAAGTCAACTCAAATTAAAAGCTTCTTCAAAACAACTTTATTCCAAAGTGTTTAACAAATTGTTCTATGTTTTCTCCTATAGTAAATTCCTAGAACCATATCAAAAAGTGTATCTTCATCAAAACAACAGATGCTGGGTGCATGTAGACAGAAAGAAACTCTTATACATTGTTGGCAGGACTGCAAACTAGTATAACCTCTATGGAAAATTGTATGGAGATATCTCAACGAACTTAAAGTAGATCTACCATTTGACACAGCACTCCCACTGCCAGGTACATACCCAAAGGAGAAAAGGTCATTTTATAAAAAGGATACCTGCGCTTGAATGTTTATAACAGCACAATTCACAATTACAAAGACATGGAAATGACCCAATGCTGACAATTACATAAATGGATTAATAAAATGTGGCATATGCATATTACCCAGCCATAAAGAAAAATAATGATCTAGTATCTTTTGTGACAACATGGATGGAACTGGAGACCATTCTTCTAAGTGAAACATAACAGAAATGGAGAAACAAACTCATGTACTCAATACTAGGTTGGAATTGATTGACCAACACCTAAGTGCACATAAGAAAGTAAATCTCACTGAAAATGAAGCTGAGGGAAGGGTAATAAGGGGGAGGTAAATTTACAGCTACTGGGTACAGTGCACACCGCCTGGGGGGGGCATGCTTATAACTTTCACTTGTGGAAAAAAAGAAGTATGTAAACAAAACAAGTGTACCCCAAATATCCTGAAATTAAAAAAAAATACCTTTATAAAACTGATAGTATTTTTGTGTGTGTAAAGATATTGTCACTGGAATATGTTTTTCAAAGATCTCAACATCATTATAAACTTTAAGCAACCTTTTTCATAAATCATAAGTTCTTAGAGTAGTTTAAAATAGAAACATGTAAACTAATGTTTTTATGTCCTGTGAAATAAGCAGTCCCCAATGACAAAATGTATATATGTCATAAAAAATTGATAACATTTTACCATAATTTGAGCAAACTCGTAATACTAGCTCTATCAAAATATAAAGTGTATTAAAAATGACGTTTTTAAAACTCATAGAACTATGTGTCCCCCCAAAGTCCTCTTTTTTCTATTTTAATTTAAAGACAGTTACTAGTCAGTAGGTAAATAATTAACCTACAATCAAAGAAGTGGAAAAATGAAACAAAACATATAAAAAGGCAGAACTTATTTAGCATATAAAAAAATTTAAGCAAAAAAGGAGTCTGTGGCGGGTGCCACTAGTCGGCGGAAGATGGCAGAGGACGGTGGCGGCAGCAAGACTGACAAGCAAGGCTTGAGGTCTTCAGTGCCCCAGCCCCGGAGCGTGCGGGATTTGCAGTTGGCCTTGGCAGACTTGTATAAAGATGAAGTGAAATGCAAATCTTCCAAGTCTAATAGACCTAAAGCTGCAGTCTTTAAGAGCCCACGAACACCACCTCAACCGTCTTATTCAAGTGAACATGAATTTACTGGATGACATATAGTTTAACCTTCAACTGGGAAAATTGTGAATGAACTTTTTAAAGAGGCAAGGGAATATGGGGATGTTCCTCTGAATGAAGCTGCAAGAGCTTCAGGTGATGACAAATCTAAGTCATTTACAGATGGAGGATATAGATTGGGTAATTCCTTCTGTAAGCGGTCTGAATATATCTATGGAAAAAATCAGCTGCAAGATGTGCAGATTTTGCTTAAACTGTGGAGCAATGGTTTCAGTTTAGATGATGGAGAATTGAGACCTTACAGTGACCCAACAAATGCTCAATTTCTGGAGTCTGTTAAAAAAGGAGAGATTCCCCTGGAGCTTCAGCACCTGGACCATGGAGAGTCATCAGGACCAAGAATGTGTAAAGCCTAGGTTGAGGTTCAAGGCTTTCAATGGAGAAAGGCAAAAACTTGGAAGCCTTACCCCTGAAATAGTGAGTACACCTCACTATTTTGCCCAGACCCGGGGGGCTCCACTCCACACCCTGCTGAGTCTTGGCCTGCCACCCGCTGAGGCCAGGGACTCCGGAGTCCCCCACGCAGCTCTGCACCACCCTGAGCTGGGCCTCCGCCTACCACCCGCACTGGCCAGGAAAAGACCCAACAAGAAAAGAAAATTATAGACCAATATCACTAATTAATATTGATGCAAAAAATATTCAATAAGATCCTAACAAACAGAATCCAGCAACACATCAAACAAATTATACACCATGACCAAGTGGGCTTTATCCCAGGATCTCAAGGCTGGTTCAATATAGTAGATCTATAAATGTAATTCAGCACATAAACAAATTAAAAAATAAAGACCACATGATTCTCTCAATTGATGCAGAAAAAGCTTTTGATAATATCCAGCATCCCTTCATGATCAGAACACTTAAGAAAATTGGTATAGAAGGTATAGAAAATTTAACATTTCTTAAACTAATAGAGGCCATCTACAGAAAACCCATGGCCAATATCATATTGAATGGAGTTAAAATGAAATCATTTCCACTTAGATCAGGAACCAGGCAAGGTTGGACATTGTCTCCGTTGCTCTTTAACATTGTAATGGAAGTTTTAGCCATTGCAATTAGGGAAGAAAAGGTGATCAAGGATATCCACATAGGATCAGAAGAGATCAAACTTTCACTCTTCACAGATGATATGATTGTATATCTGGAAAACGCCAGGGATTCTACTACAAAACTTTTAGAAGTGATCAAGGAATACAGCAACGTCTCAGGCTAAAAAATCAACACCCATAAATCTGTAGCTTTTATATAGACCAACAATATCCAAACTGAAAAAACAGTCCAGGACTCTATTCCTTTCACAGTAGTGCCAAAGAAGATAAAATATTTGAGAGTTTACTTAACAAAGGATGTGAATGATCTCTACAAAGAGAACTATAAAACTTTAAGAAAAGAAATTTCTGAGGATGTTAACAAATGGAAAAACATACCATGCTCATGGCTGATATTATTAAAATGTCTATAATACCCAAAGCAATATACAATTTTAATGCAATTCCTATTAAAGCTCCATTGTTATATTTTAAAGATCTGGAAAAAATAATACTTTGTTTTATATGGAATCAGAAAAAACCTTGACTAGCCAAGACATCACTCACAAATAAAAACAAAGCAGGAGGAATCATGCTACCAGACCTGAGACTGTACTATGAATCAATAGTGATCAAAACAGCATGGTACTGGCACAAAAACAGAGAGGTAGGTGTTTGGAGCAGGGTAGAGAACCAAGAGATGAATCCAGCTACTTACCGCTATTTGATCTTTGACAAGCCAGTTAAAAACATTCAGTGGGAAAAGACTTCCTATCTAACAAATGGTGCTGGGTGAACTGTCTGGCAACCTGTAGAAGACTGAAACTGGACCCATACCTTTCACCATTAACTAAGATAGACTCTCACTGGATTAAAGATCTAAACGTAAGACATGAAACTGTAAAAATACTAGAAGAAAGTGCAGGGAAAACTCTTGAAGGAATTGGCTTGGGTGAATATTTTATGAGGAGGACTCCCCAGGCAAATTGAAGCAGTATCAAAAATACACTACTGGGACCTGATCAAACAGGTCCCTAAAAAGCTTCTGCATGGCCAAGAACATAGTAAGTATAGTAAGCAGACAGCCCTCAGAATAGGAGAAAATATTTGCAGGTTATGCCTCTGACAAAGGTTTAATAACCAGAGAACTCAAACGTATTAGCAAAAAAAGAACAAGTGATCCCATCGCATGGTGGGCAAAGGACTTGAAGAGAAACTTCTCTAAAGAAGACAGGCAGATGGCCTACAGACACATGAAAAAATGCTCACCATCCTTAATCATCAGAGAAATGCAAATCAAAACTACTTTGAGATATCACCTAACTCCAGTAAGATTAGCCCACATAACAAAATCCCCAAACCAGACATGTTGGTGTAGACGTGGACAAAAGGGAACACTTCTACACTGTTGGTGGGAATGCACACTAGTACATTCCTTTTAGGAAGG
>CAUYRH010130194.1:0-31168 GCA_963574655.1 Perodicticus potto | reverse complement strand
CTGTAGTCCCAGCTACTTGGGAGGCGGAGGCAGGAGACTCGCTTGAGCCCAGGAATTGGAGGTTGCTGTGAGCTGTGATGCCACAGCACTCTATCCAGGGTGACAGCTTGAGGCTCTGTCTCAAAAAAAAAAAAAAAATCTATGAGGAGGGCAGCGCCTGTGGCTCAAGGAGTAGGGCGGCGGCCCTATATACCAGAGGTGGCGGGTTCAAACACAGCCCCGGCCAAAAACTGCAACAAAAAAAGGAAAGAAAGAAAGAAAAAGAAAAAGAAACAAATCTATTAGGGATCCTACCCTTACACAGGAAAATAAAGAAAACTTTAGTATAAAACCATTTCAATAAAAATATCTAGTAGAAGTTACGGCTTTCTAAGTTACAAAGAATGTCATTAACGCTGCTGTCTAGAAGATACTATACCTTCCTAGCATGTTCAAACTTCAGATGATTTTTAGTTACAGAATGTAACTGCCACCCTATAGAATTAACATTCCAGCGACTACAGACAAATGGATCTTCGATATCAACTACTTCATCCCTCAGATTACTTTAGGAAGCTCAAAGCCTTCCTTCCAAAACTACTCTAATGCATCCCATATTCTAAAAAGTTCTTAAGATTCTAGAAATAAAAGAGGATGTGTCCCAATACCCAGGTTACTTTTATAAGTGAGTCAAAGATACAAATTTAGAAAATAAATAGCTTGGCCTCACAACCCTCAAAGCCCAGTCCAATATCCAACTCTACCAGGCAAGCCACACTCACTGACCCTCTTTTTTGAAATTACTCTGAGCAGATTTTATACCAACAACTACACAAATGTTTCTGGAAAATCTCTCCAAAACAAATGCCCAACAAATGTTCACTGGTTCACAGTGGGCTCCAATCAACATCCATTGGATGAACAATGGACTCGTATTCTTAAATCAGAAATTCTATGTTTGGACCATACATATTTAAGAATTCCATATAGTCCTAGAAATAATATGCAAAATGTTATGTGTATACATGCACTTATATTTTTCTGAGGAGATTCTCAAAAGGGCTCACAATGCAAAAAAATGTAACCATCTCTGCGCTTTGCTAAAGAGAAGTGGACTAACAGGCAACCAAGGAACACCGGCTCCCAGCCCGACTCCAGGAACAGCACAACTGAAACAGCAAGCCAGCCACTTGCAACTCAGATTTCTCACATGTGGAGAGATGGAGGCCATTCATAGCATTCCTTTATCCCCAAAATAAAAAGCTCCGTTAGTTACTGCCAATAGTTTACAGCACCACCAAAGTCATATGCCAAGCTTAGTGTTCCATAACTTAGGACAGTGCCAGGTACGTGGTCAAAAGCTTAATAAATAGGTATTAAATGAGTGAATAAACTCTTAAGATTTCCAACAGGTTAACCTGTACTCAGATTAACCTGTTCTAAAAAAGGATGTCTTACTTCTCTGTACTTCGTCATCTGTCCTGCAGTTCCTGCGAGAAGAATGTGACTGGTTAACTGCTTCTGTAACAACCAATTCAGGCCATGCACCTATAATCCTAGCACTCTTGAGAGGCCAAGGCAGGTAGATTGTCTGAGCTCACAAGTCCAAGACCAGCCTGAGCCACAGCAAGACCTCATCTCTTAAAAAAAACAAATAGTCCGGCCTTGTGGCAGGCACCTGTAGTCCCAGCTACTCAGGCGGCTGAGGCAAGAGGATCACTTGAGCCCAAGAGTTTGAGGTTGCTATGAGCTATGATGCCATGGCACTCAACCAAGGGTGACAAAGTGAGACTGTGCCTCAAAAAAAAAAAAAGCAAAGAAAGGAAAGAAAAAGATTTTATTGGTGTAATGTTTACTGAGGGTAACAAAGTAAGACTGTCTCAAAAAAAAAGAAATTAAAAATTAAAATGTAAAAACAATTCTTAACTCCAGGGCTGTAAAACAACAGGCGGCAGGTTGGATTTCCCTGGCAATACAGACCTCTCCCTGTGGTTTAGAAGTTGGAAAGTATCAGTGAGAGTTGAGTACTACTTCCAGAAAAAATATTCTGGCCAAGTACGGTGGCTTACACCAATAATTCTAGCACTCTAGGAGGCCAAGGCAGGAGGATTGCTTGAGACCAGAAGTTCAAGACCATTCTGAACAAAGTTGAGACCCCATTTCTACTAGAAACAGAAAAATTAGCCATGCATGGAGGCAGGTACCTATAGTCCCAGCTACTCGGGAGGCTGAGGCAGGAGGATCACTTGAGCCCAGGATTTTGAGGTTCCTGTGAGCTAGGCTGAAGCCAGGGCAGTATAGCCCAGGCCACAGAGCAACACTCTGTTTCAAAAAGAAAAGAAAAAAATCTTCTGCAGAATTAGTTGGTTGATTTCTCTACTCTTTTTCTTCTTCTTCTTTTTTTTTTTTTTTGAAACAAAGTCTCACTTTCTTACTCCCTCTCCCCTAGTAGAGTACCATGACATCATAGCTCACAGCAACCCCAAACACTTAGGCTCAAGCGATCCTCTTGCCTCACCTTCCCAAGGAGCTGGGACTACAGGTGCCCACCACAACACCCAGCTATTTTTTAGAGACAAGAGACTCACTCTTAGCTCAGGCTGGTCTCAAATTCATGAAGTCAGGCAATCCACCTGCCTTGTTCTCTCAGAGTGCTAGGATTACAGGCATGAGCCACCGTGCCCAGCCTTCTGTTTTTAAATTCTTACCTATAATTTTAACTTGAAAATAGTATGAAATTAGAAGAATTGAGATAGCAAGGTCTTACAGACTCGTTAATATTTTATCCTAACAGTGTGAATTGATAAAAAAGTTTTTACTTCCTTAAAAAAATTACATTAAAGTCTTTTCACTATAAAGTGACAATTTCTCTATCAATTTTTTTTTTATTTTATTTTATTTATTTATTTATTTTTTTTGTAGAGACAGAGTCTCACTTTATCGCCCTCGGTAGAGTGGCATGGTGTCACACAGCTCACAGCAACCTCCAACTCCTGGGCTTAGGTGATTTTCTTGCCCCAGCCTCCTGAGTAGCTGGGACCTCAGGCGTCCACTATAATGCCTGGCTATTTTTTTGTTGCAGTTCGGCCAGGGCTGGGTTTGAACACGCCACTCTCGGTATATGGGGCCAGCGCCCTACTGACCTGGCCACAGGAGCCGCCCTTCTCTATCAATTTTAACTGATACAAACTTCTACTTCTTCCCCGCATCCCTGACTTGTTGCCTGAACAAATAAAATGCAAAATAGAAGCAGTGAACTATTAGTTTTCATCTATAAGAATGAATTTTTTTTTAATTATTAAAAAAGATGAACAATACTGGGTTTGTAGGGTCTAGGAAGAAATACGGACTCTTGGTGGTTATGTAAATTAAATTAGTACAGATCCTTCTGAAGGGTGGTGGCAAAATTTATTAAGGGGCAAAATGTATATAACTTTTTAACTTGCCATTTATACGCCAAGAAATTCATCGTGAGAAGATAATCAGACAAGGCAGCAGCACATACACACATATGTACGTATATATATACAGTGAGCTTTATACTTTGAAGAATTATTTATAATCATGAAAGATTAAAACTGTTTAAATGTCTAACACAGGGCCTGCTTAAATAAATAATGAATGGCATACAATGGAATTCTGGGTAAGCATAAGAAATAATAATGTAAATATACAGCTGGCATGGATATATCCGTAATATATTGAAAGAAAAAAGCACATTACACAGCTGCGTGTACTATTTGATCTCAACCGCATAAATTTCTACATATGGTATTTGTACATGTACCTGTGTGTGAGGAACAGAAGGAAAACAGAGGCAGAGAAGTAGTTATGTTCAGGAAGACGTTTACAGTGATTACAGCTGGATGGTAGGAGTTCTAATACATGTAAGATATAAAATGTCAAAGGATTTTATCACAGGCGGTTGTATAATGCCACAGATTACTCAGCATGTGTGGGGCCAGTCAAGAGAAGTATTACACACAGTCCTGAGATCTATCTTACATACACAAGAAAGTAAAAATCATTCAAACATTTTCTGTATTGTTGATATTATTTTGCACTGAGTACGTATTAATTTTAAATTTTAAAACAGACTTGTTAGAACAGACAGCACTGAGAGTGACCCTAATGTAAATATGGACCCTGGATGACAATGAAGTATCAGTGAAGGTCCTGGGATTGTAACAAACTCACCACTCCAGTGTGGGATGAGACAGAGGGAGAGGCTGTGCGCCTGTGGGGGTAGCGGGGAGATGGGCACTACCTGTACTTTCTGCTCAACTCGCCCATGAACCTCAAACAGCTCTAAAAAGTTAAGTCTAAAACAATTCCAAACTTTTGTTCATTAGAAGCAATTTCAGACCCATAAAAATGATTTGGAAAGGATTTTATCACAGGTGGTTTTAAAATGCCGCAGATTACTCAGCGTCAGGGGCTGGCCCAGGGAAGCAGGACACAGAGTCCTGAGTCTCAGCTGGCAGCGTCCAGCACTTTGCACTCATGAGAACCTGTCTCCTGCATTCCCCCTGTGAATACTCTACTGCTTCTCTGCTGTTATTTCTGATTTAATAGAATGTTTTCTGTGAAAGCTTAGAGGATTTACGACTAGGTTAGATAAGCAATTTAACACTTTGTCCTACATTAGCTTTCTTTTCAAACGGAGTGCTGGCTGGGGTATAAGACCCTGCTGCTAAAAGATAAGCTGATTTTAGGAGCTTTGATGAAAGAACAAGTGCCAAGATAAGATCCTGATGATAAACCTGCTCTGTTATAGTAATAAGAGTCATTCTGATGCAAGTCTGAGGATAAGACCAGGGTTAGAATAAATTAATGGGAAAAGACTATGTTTACCTCAATTTTCACTTTTCTTCTTTGTAAGAAATACATACATTATAATTTATACTTCCTATAGTTTAAGCATACTTACATACATATATAACATATCTATCTACTTTTGGCTTTTTTTGAGACAGAGTCTCACTCTGTCACCCTGGGTAGAGTGCTGTGGCATCGTCATAGCTCACGGCAACTTCAAACTCTTTGGCTCAAGAGATCTCTCACCTCAGCCTCCTAAGTAGCTGGGACTACGAGTGCCTGCCACAAGGCCCGGCAAGCTTTCTTTCTATTTTTAGCAGACACTGGGTCTTGCTCTTGCGCAGACTAGTCTCAAATTCCTGAGCTCAAGCAATCCACCCACCTCGGCCTCCTAGAGTAGTAAGATTACAGGCGTGAGCCCCACACCTAGCCCATATCCATCTACTTTTATTTTTAAGAAAGCAAAAGGCTTAAAGGTTTCTGTATCAAATCCTATATACCTTTTAGCCAAAAGTAGCTGAATCAGATCCAGATTTTTTGGTTTTTTTTTTTTTTGAGACAAAGAGTCAAGCTGTTGCCCTTGGTAGAGTGCTGTGGCATCACAGCTCACAACAACCTCAAACTCTTGGGCTTAAGTGATTCTCTTGCCTCAGCCTCCCAAGTCTGGGACTACACACCCAGCTATTTTTTTGTTGCATTTGGCATTGTTGTTTAGCTGGCACAGGCCGGGCTCGAACTCGCCAGCCTCAGTGTATATGGCCAGCGCCCTATCCACTGAGCTACAGGAGCCGCCACGATCCAGATTTTTTATAGTTGCAGGAAGGAAAAGCCAGCTCTGATGAGAACTGAATCTTTAAACCTGATTACAAAGAACTGGCAGTGTCATAAGGATTTGCAAACTTTTAGTAGTGCAATGTGTTAAGAAGCGTCTTACATTAACAAGGGAATGTTAACAAGTTTAGAGTGAAAACTGAGTCCCTAATATGTCATGATTCCCAATCATAATTTGTCAGAAAGCTACCACTGAGTCACACTATCTATGGATTTCAATGCAAATGAAGCCCAATTTACAAAAAACACCACTAACTATTTATACAACATGCCCAACATCAAACTGTTCCACCGGGTCCAACAAGTACTATTAAGTTTAATATTAGTTCTACACACAGAACTAACGGAAGCATTTTCTGGTTCCCTAACATTATCCTCACTAAAATTAGTGTTAACCTCGTGAGCGTATATGCCAGTTTCCCTCGGAAAACATTTAAACTTAAACAGGTAATTTATTTGGAAGCATAATTGCGTGGTCAAGAAACTTTTAATCATCTTATCTAACAGATGCAATCAGTATAACCTAATTCTTTGTATCTTCAATGAATCCCAAACAATAAAAAATAATAATAATAAAATAAAATAAAACAAAGATTTTTTTTTTTTTTTTTGGCAAGTTTTTGGCTGAGGCTAGGTTTGAACCCGCCACCTCCGGCATATAGGGTCAGCACCCTACTCCTTTAAGCCACAGGCGCCACCCTTAAAATAAAGAAATTTTTAATCATGAGGCAGTACCTTTAGTAATTAATATTTTTCAGCTAGGCAGTTTTCTACAAATAGATCCTTTACACAGCAAAAGCACTGAAAAACATAACACAGTGATTCTTGTGGTAAATCCTCATTTCCTAAAGCCTCTTGGCTTAACAGTCAGAAGATACATTATAAAGGACTCACAAGAAACAAACTCAAAATTATTGGGAGAAACTGTCATATTTTTCATGTTAAAAAAACACTGTTCTCTGTAAAATGAAAAAAAAAAAAACACTGCTTATAGCATTAAGAAAAATAACATTCCTCAAATATACAAAATCCCACAGAACTTCTTGATGGAAAATGCCCACACAATTTCTTAGACACACTTGCTTTTTTCTTTTTTTTTTTTTAACAGAACGCCATCTTTTTATCCATAGGTTTTTACATGTAATATGTGAAAAATACATCATTCAATTCAGATAATCTTATAAGAATTCTTTTCCTCACCATCCAAAAACTTGGCTTGCCCCATGGAATTCATTTAAGAACACGAGGAGCTTCAGACCAGGCACGGTGGCTCATGCCTGTAACCCTAGCACTCTGGAAAGTCGAGGAGGGTGGATGGCTTGCTCTCGGGAGTTCCAGACCAGCCTGAGTAACATTAAGACCCCATCTCTGTTAAAAATAGAAAAACTAGCCAGGCGGTGTGGCAGGTGCCTGTAGTTCCAGCTACTTGGGAAGCTGAGGTGAGAGGATCTCTTGAGCCCAAGAGTTTGAGATTGCTCTGAGATATGATGACACCACAGCACTCGACCCAGGGTGACAGAGTGAGACTCCGGTCTCCAAAAAAAAAAAAGAAAAGAACACATATCCTAACCAAGTATTTCTTATTACCTCAGTTTTTTAAAGATTTTTTTTAAAAACTGAGGATTTTTGAGCCCAGAGGGTTAAGTGCCCTGCTTAAACTCACAAGCCAGAAGTAGGATTTTGAACTCAGGCAGTGCACTGGACACCTTCTTAATTGCCTGTCTATGGGGCAAACACATTCTGATTCTGTGTCTACAGGCCTCTCAAATGGGGGCCCCACAGGGAAAGAGTTTATCTCTGTTTCCTGACTGTTTCTCCTCTCCAAGGACCATGTTAATTCTCTGTTCTCTCTTTCAGGATTGTTGTGAGAACAGGAAATTAATAGAATGAAAGACTTTTGAAAAATTAAAAGCCTCTATATAATTGTGGCATGTGCTAAATATATCCAATTCTGAATACCCTAGCAACACAGAAATTACTCTCAAACATATAGAGAAAAAGCTAATGGTGTTTCCTTCACAGCCACTCCGGAGTGTCTTTTATGGTGTTTATCTGGAAGCCTGGAAAGTGACAGACCATCACACAGGAAGTCAAGGTCTTAGTTGCAAAGCAAAACACCCTGGACAAGGCAATATAAAAACTGGATTTGACATTTATTGTTGAGGACAGCCAAGTAGTTTCAAAATACAAAAGCATATATAAATAGCAGTCTGTATCCAGCGAAACACATTTTCTCTTTAATAAAAATATTCTTGATTTTAAAGAACACATTAAAACAATTGTTTTCATTTCAAAATGTCAAATCCTGAGATAACAGGGTAACAATTTCTTTAAAATATATAGAACTCTGATAAACAAAGAACCAGAATTCTTTCTTACCTCCCACATGTATACATTATTCTTAACCTGAGATCTTTTTTTCTTATCACCAACAAATGGCCCAAACTTTTTGCCTTTTAAAATTGGTTTAGTGGCCCAGACACCTGGAAAATAAAAATCAATATTTTTATAACTTATTGTAGTTATTTTAAAGATTGAAAGCATTAAAATTAATTCAGCTTCACAAAACAGTTAAAAGGCTGGACTGCCTAAAAGCATGATGTTAAATCAACTGAGATCAAGTTTAATCAAATTAAATCAAGTCTTCAATGGGGATTTTTATTTTTCTTCTTTATTCTCTTCTATATTTTCCAAATAGTCCATGAATAACTTATACTGTTCTACAATTAGAAAAGAATGCTTTGTATTTGTTTTAAAAACTACCCATGTAGTTTTAATCATAAATACTTGAGTAACACAATCACAACTGAGAAGAAATACAGGAATGGAGTAAAACTGCAAAAAATTTTTAAATTCCTCTTTCTGCTTCTCTACAGATTTCAAATCATTTCTAATGAACATGAGCTGTTTTCACAAAGGGTTAGAAACAGTTTTACGTATAAATATCTGTGAAGTTCATTTGCTTCATGTGGAAAACCCTCTCTTCCATAGCTAAGCTTCCTGAAAAGCTAGTTACTGGAACTACTCACTTTGCAGGGTTTCAAAATAGCCAAAATATATGCTCACCCATGGGATTGCTGGGGTTATTTCTATTCTCTATGCACTGACGTAAAGGAAACAGAAATGATGAGGAGGCAATCAGTAAAAAGGCAGAAGCCTGGCCCAGGGGTTGGGGGACTGGCACACGCCATCACTCTGGACGGGTTCCCTCACCTCTTAGCCTCAATCTCCTCAAGTACAGAATGGGGGGTGGAGACTGGGCCAGTTCTATAACAGCAAGGATGTACAAACTCCACTTTTCTGTTAAGTCTGCTATGAATTACATCAACACCACTCACAATCAATTAGTTAAGCTACAAAATGAACAACTTTCATTTGAATGATATAAATATTCAGAGTCAGGTGCACCTTGGAAGGCCGAGATGGGAAGATTGCTTGAACCCAGGAGTTTGTAGAATTTTAAAATTAGCCGGGAGCAGCATGCATACCTGTAGTCCCAGCTACTTGGGAGAGTAAAGAGGGAGGCTCCTTGTGCCCAGGTGTTCAAGGTTACACTGAGGCATCATCATGCCACTGAACTCCAGCCTGGGCAACAGAACAAGACCCTATCTCTAAAAAAAATAAAATAATAATATTCAAATGGCTCACTGAATAAGTTTTCAGTGAAAATTAAGAAACCATTTATTAAACATTTATTAAAAGTTTATATGTATATACATATAATTTAGAATATCAGAAGTACATTTTAAAAATAGAAGCAGGATATAAACATGATCTATTCCAAGACTGTATTTTGACTAAATGTTCATAATTTACTTCTTTAGCCTTCCATCTAAAGATCAGGCAAAAGGACCAAACACACACAAGCTTGGTTTGTATTCAACAAGAAATCCCAGCCAGAAACATTCGGATCCACTCAGGTCATGTCATGCATTCAAACATCTACCAAGGGTCCATAACGTGCCTGGTACAGGAGACACAAAGGTAAGTAAGAAATGAACCCACTCACCATCCATGATAAGACACATGTAAAAATAATCATAAAACTCATCAAGTAAATATAATAGCACAATGATACTCTAGTGAAATCAGAGAGGAGGGAACACCACATTCTGTGGAAAGAGGTCCAGGGAGACTTAGAACAGGGGGACGCTTGGGCAGGTCACAAAGGACCGGGCTTGTGTGTGTGTCTTCCCGGTTTTATTTCTCTAATCTATGTCCAACCTGTCTTGACGGGAAAGTGCACAAACATGACATCATTCTCTAAGTCAGGGGTTAATCTGCTCTTGCTGCAGTCCCCACAGAAAGCCTCGCTGCTGCCCGCGCTCACTGCCCACCTCCTCCTGCGACCGGGGCACTCACCGATCCGGGTCTTGTCCACAGCAGACGGGTGAAGCCTCACTTCCTCGGGAAGCCCTCGAAGCACGTGTTCAGGCACCTCGGCCAGGCTCTCAGTGGCTGTCACAGGCTCAGCAGTGTCCTATAAGTCAAAACACGGAAGGATCATAGCCAAAGGAAGAAAACTTAAGTAGTGAAGCTTTTTTCCAGTTAAAAAAATATAACTGAAACCTACAGCTAGCAAGCCAAGCCAAAACCAGGATGCCAGCATTTCAGGAGCTGCTGTGGTGCTTGCTTGTGAGTCCAAAGGAAGCCACTGCAGTCTCCAAGCGTGCCTGTGTTCATCTATTTCATTCCAGCCACCCGTAGCCATTTCCAAAATATAAAAATCTCTGGCATCATACTGCTTTAAACTCAAATAGAACCTGGCAGCAAAATACAAGCTTCGGTTTACTTTTAAACCAAAGGCTACATGTCTGCAGGTCAGCACTTTTCAAAAACTAAAAACCAATATACCCCACTGAAACGCATCCTTCCAGCACACACTGTGAAGACTACCCTGGCTGCCCCATCCTGCCTCACCCGTGAGTTCCCCCAGGAACAACCTCCACCTTAATCAGGGCTGGAACATTCCACCCAAGAGCACTACAACTTACCGCTGTCCCTCATTGGAAATGTGACCTTTCCAGGAAGCAGTAATTTACCACTGTTTACTAAGTCACCAACCAACAAAGTCACTACCTATCACAAAATCACTAAGAAACAGAACATTTTATACAACTACTTATCAATGTTGAGGCTGGAATTCATCATAATCCCAAGAAAGGAGATTACTGTAAGATATGTACGTAAGGAAGCGAGAGAAAGCCAACCGGTAGAACATGACTTAATTTCAAAACAACATTCATATCAAAGGAAAACAAGTGTCCAGTGACACATACACCCTAAAGAACTGAAGCTCGTATGGTGACCCTGCTAAGAACTACATGCTTTGTAGCCAGAGTGGGTTTGATTTCACTGCAAAGGGAAACTTTTCTCAAGGACTTTCAAAGGAACCAATGTAGGCAAAAAGCAAAAGCTAAGCTAAAAAGATTACTTTTGCCCACAACAAGGAAGCTTTTATAGTTTTCAAGAATATTATACACCAAGAAAGGAATATCATCCAAATTTACATACTAGCATTTCAATTTGGGGTTTTTTAAATACCAACGGGCTGCTTAAACCCCCAGTCATTACAAACACAGCTGCCCACTCTCTGGTCTACTGCGTTCGGAAAGCCCAAGAAAGGCGAGAGAGGGCACCCAGACCATCCCGGGCCAGACCACCAGGGCACACGCCTCAGGCGCAGGCTTTGTTCCCACCTGATTTACACCTTTGTCCTGGCAAGACCCCCAAAACGCTATCCAAAACACAAAGTGTAAAATTCGCCCCTAGAAAATGGTCTTATGGCACTTTTAATTAGCTAAAGTATAAATAAGTGCAAACATTTCTCACTTCTAAATACAGTATCTCCAGTTTTTAAATTTTAATCTATTAGCTATATTTTTTGGAATTTTTTTTATTATTGTTAGTGATTCACTGAGGGTACAAAGAACCAAGTTACACTGATTATATTTGTTAGGTAAAGTCCCTCTTTTAATTGTGTCTCGCTCCCAAAAGGTGTGTCACACACTGTGACCCCACCCCCAACCCCCTCCCTTATTAGCTGGATTTTGGGAAATGTGAACAATTTCCTTCCAAAGGGGAGAGAGACCAAGTTGGGAGCTGGCATCCTAGGCTACGTAAAGATTCATTTTACAATATTGATAAATAAAGCAATACTAACAAATACCAGCCAGAATTATGAGTGCTGTCAGTATTAGCCCTTCACTGCAGTAAAGGGAGACTTCTTCCCTTCCTCAGTCGGGACCCTAACAAAGACTTAGCACTCCTGAACCTCCATAGCAGCACAGCACTTTGAAAAGACAGCCTGTCAGTTACAGAAATACTAACAACTTAGTATTTACTGAGAATTTCCTCCAGGCAAGCACTGTGCTGTCTTCCATGCTTGATAGAGTTTACTCTCAATAGCCTGAGGGGCAGGTATATCTACCCGACACACACCCAGAGGAGGAAAAGGAAACTCAGGGACATAGCCTAGATAGTCCAAGGCCTGAATCTGAACCCCTGTCTGTCTGACTCTATAGCAGCGGCTCTCAATCTGTGGGTCAAGACCCCTTTGTAACAATGAAGATACATCCTGAGTATCAGATATTTACATTACGATTCATAACTAGCAAAATTACAGTTATGAAGTAGCAACGAAGATAATTTTGTGGTTGGGGGTCACCACAACATAAGGAACTGTAATAAAGGGTCGCAGCATTAGGAAGGTTGAGAACCACTGCTCTACAGCCTGAATTTGTAACCACTGTGGGGTTTCTGCTCCAATATCATCTGAGAATCTCTGCCCTAAAACTTCCAGACCTCCATGGAAATGACAGCAGAAATGATCATTCTCAGCGGAAATGTGTAACTTGAGTATAAACTGGAGACCACATAAATTAAATCTCTGAAACATCCAAGAATAATAAAGGACCTCAGCAGAGCTGCCACAGGAAAAAGAAATACGTGCTTCAGGTCAACCCACCACTTTTCACCTGGACTCATTAACCCAGTCGAGGGAAGCTTTTCCTGTTAGTGTCGTGCCCTCCACCCTCACATGAAGTGGAAGAGCATCAATCCACAGCACCCCAAGCCAGACTCGGGGCAGCCCCGGGGCCCTCTCCCACCTCTCCAGCTGTTGAAATCGCCCTTGCAGCTGCTGCGGCTGCACCCTGCCTGAGACAGTTCTAGAAAACCAATGATTCTATTAGAGAAGCAGAAGGAAGCAGACTCGGAGGTTGGCCTTAAATAGAAGCACCCACTCCTCTTCCTTCTTTCTCCTTCTTAGTTCTTATCAGAATTCTAAATAATTATCTGTGTAACGTGTGATTCCCCTGGGAGAATGCAGGGAGACGGACAGTGTCTATCTTACTCAGTGCTGCCTCCCAGGGCTTAGCAATGGACTTGAAATGTTTGTTGTCACAGGAACACTGGAAAGAGTATTCAACTCTTTGTAAGCCAACAGAAAGCTTTTTTTTTTTTTTTTTGGAAAAAGGGAGGGACGGAAATAAATGAAATAGCAGGGTCATCTATCAAGGAAGTATTTCCTCCACACGTGCCTGAATTTTCTTTTTTGTTTTTTTTAATTTCAGGTTAATGTGAGGGTACAACCAGGTCAAAATATTTGATTTTGTTAAGAGTCCCTCTTGTGGTTATGGCCCATACTCAAAAGGTCTGCCAAACACCCCCACACCATGACCATTCAGTGGGAGCACCCTACCGTCCCTCTCTTCTCCCCCTCCCGTTACCCCTCCCCTCAATTTGAGATTTTTCTCCTATGTGGGCATGCATTAGATAGATGGTCTGGCTTCCTATTAGCAGTACTTGAATATCTTGAATTGGAGGTGTTCTTCAGGGTCAATGTAAGAATCCATTTTTAGGCTCGGCACCTGTGGCTCAGCGGGCTAAGGCGCCAGCCACGTACACCCAAGCTGGTGGGTTTGAATCCAACCCGGGCCCGCCAAACAACAATGACGGCTGCAACCAAAAAATGGCCGGGTGCTGTGGCGGGCGCCTGTAGTCCCAGCTACGTGGGAGGCGGAGGCAGGAGACTCGCTTGAGCCCAGGAATTGGAGGTTGCTGTGAGCTATGATGCCACACCACTCTATCCAAGGTGACAGCTTGAGGCTCTGTCTCCAAAAAAAAAAAAAAAGAATCCATTTTTAGGCTCACCACCTGTAGCTCAGCAGCTAGAGCACCAGTCACATACACCAGAGCTGGTGGGTTTGAACCCAGCCCAGGCCTGCCAAACAACAATGACAACTACAACAACAACAAAAAATAGCCAGGCGTTGTGGCAGGCACCTGTAGTCCCAGCTACTTGGGAGGCTGAAGCAAGAAAATCGCTTAAGCCTATGAGTTTGAGGTTGCTGTGAGCTGTGATGTCACAGCACTCTACCCAGGGCGATATAGTGACACTCTGTCTCAAAAAAAAATCTGTCTTCAGAAAACGTCATATGCTCTCAAATCTAAGCAACCAATTTACAAGTAAACCTTTGGAACAAAAGAATGTTTAAACAAAATACTCTCTCCACACATTCAAACTGGGATATCTTTTTTAAATATTTATCTTGATGATATTACATGTAATATACTCTAAACAGGGTCATCTTGGTTCTTACACTAAAGAATGACAATCTATGGCTGGCACCCATAGCTCAGTGGTTAGAGTGCCAACCCCATGCACCAGGGGTGGTGGGTTCGAATCCGGCCCGGGCCTGCTTAACAAAAATATAAAAAAAAAAAAAGAATAACAATCTGATACTGGGATTACTTCCCAGATCCATCTTATCTAAAAGAAATTACAACATCTGGCTCAACACCTATAGCACAGTGGTTACGGGACCGGCCTCATGCACCAAGGCTGGCAATTCAAACCCAGCCCTGGTCAGCTAAACAACAATGACAAATGCAACAAAAAAATAGCCGGCCGTTGTGGCAGACGTCTGTAGTCCCACCTACTTGGAAGGTTGAGGCAAGAGAATCGCTTAAGCCCAAGAGTTTGAGGTTGCTGTGAGCTGTGACGCCATGGCACTCTATCAAGGGCAACATAGTAAGACTCTGGCTCAAAAAAAACAAAAAAAGAAAAAAGAAATTGCAACATCTACTCAATTATTAAAATATCCCAAGTCCCCCCTATGGGCCAGCAATGTTCTGGGCATCTCATTTGCCTCAACAATGCTTCACTCTGGTGAGGAAAGCAAACAAAATCAAATACATATTAATATAGGGAAGGTCCCTGTAGCTCAAAGGAGTAGGGTACCAGCCCCATATGCCAGAGGTGGCGGGTTCAAACCTAGCAAAAACTGCAAAAAAAAAAAAAAAAAAGTACTTATTAATATAACACCTGATGCACTGTAGAAAAACCAAGCACAAAAAAAGGAATGCAGCAATGGAGGTGGGATAGAGGTGTCATTTCAGACAGAACACTTAGGACCAGAAAGGGAATTGTGTGACAACACGGGGGAACAGGCCAAGATGGAAACAAGGACCAAATCCTGAGTCAAGGAGAAACCTGGAGGACCACTGTGCCCAAAGCAGAGAAGGTGAGAGAAGCAGCCAGAGCTGAGGGGGAAGGGGCCAGCATGGCCACTTGCCTGTCTACAGGGCACAAGCGGAGAGCCCTCTACATGCTCAGCCAGGCACCCAGCCCAGAGCAGCACTAGGAGCCCCTTTGCTCTGAGCTGGCCCTGTTTCCCAGCACCCCCCGTCTCACAGAGGCACATTCCCGTCTTACAGGCTTCTAACACGTAATGCAACAAATATGGAAGAAGCTAAAGGACTTCTCTGCTTTCCTACTGAGTAGACCGTAATGAGGACTCGCTATTTGACTGTTTAATGAGGTACAGTCTCCAACTATGTACCAATGAACAGATCTGAAATAGCACGTATTAAATTTAGTGTTAAGCTAAAGTTTATTTAATAAGTTAGTTATTAACTGTTAATTGATCTCATTAATCCAATGTTTCCAACTTCCTACCTCCAACTCTAAGTCACTATTCCTTCCCTTCCCCAATAATGACCAAAACCTGCTCCTTCCAGCCCACCAACCACTAAAGAATACTTCCTGGGTGCCTGTTCAGGGCTGGCACCGTGCTGGGCAGTGAGCATACAATGGTTAAGAAGAGATCAAGGACCCCTTCCCATGAACCCCACAGGCTAGAACAACTTCTCTGTTCCTGCTGCCTAAGAAAAGAAACCTTAGATTTTGATTCACTGGTTTTGACCTTGCTGGGAAGCCTCTGAAGGGTCCCTCTGTGTCCTCTGACACTTTTCTTTTACCCAGGACGGCTTCCCTTGCTTAGACGGTATCACGTGTACTCTCCCCCCAGGCCAGGCCTCGTGCATCACATGTATCACTTCTTGGACGCTCACAATCATAACTGCAGCTGACGAGGCTAGAGCGCTCAGAGTACGTCAAACACGACCCCAAGCACTTGGAATCACCTCATTTAATCTTTACACTACCAAAAGCTATGGGTACTTTTGTGCTCCTGTTTCACAGACTGAAACCTGCTCACAGTCACAGCAGTTAAGTGGCAGAGCTTGGTAACTTCAAGCCAGAAAACCCGGCTTCAGAGTCTAGACTCTCAGATACGCCAAGCAGCCCTGTGAAGTAACCTTCCCAGGCTATGTCGTTTTAAAGTTATAAAACCAAAATAAAATTCAGCCAGTTCAACTCCAGAGTCTACATCTCAACCATTAACCCTGCAGCTACTGCCTAGTCCAAAGATGCTGGAAAGTCCCTTGTCGGGGGAGGCACAAGGTCAGAGCTACTGTTATAACGCCACTAAGAGGCTATCATTCCTTTCCACTCCCAGGTGTGCAGAATGGAGTTCTCTGGAGGCCAAGATGTGTGATCATGTCATCATTCTGAGGACTCATGAATTATGTGATTGCTTAGTTTTGTGTTTTAGAATTTTCTGATTTATGAATAAGGCCTGCAGATAACACTATTTTATAACAGATCGACTTCCTGGTCTTGACAGCACTCTGTAGCCGTGTACCACAGAGAGAAGCTGAGTAGAGAGCACACATGCTAGCTCTGCGTTGCCTGCAACTTCCTGGGATCCACAATCCCTTCAAAATAAAAAGTTTTACAATTGCAGGCTCAGCACTTGTAGCTCAGCGGCTAGGGAGCCAGCCATATACACTGGAGCTGGCGGGTTCAAACCCGGCTCCGGCCTGCCCAACAACAATGACAACAGCCAAAAACGAGCCAGGCGTTGTGGCAGGTGCCTGTAGTCCTAGCCACTCGGGAGGATGAGGCAAAAGAATTACTTAAGCCCAAGAGTTCGAGGTTGCTGTGAGCTGTGATACCATGGCACTCTACCAAAGGTGATACAGTGAGACCATCACAAAAAAAAAAAAAAAAAAAAAGAAAAGTTTTACAACTGTATTTTAATTTCTACATGGCAAACATCCACAGATATAAAAAACCCTTCAACTTGAGAACCACTGCACTGTGCTGGACTGCCTCTGATCTGGAGCACCTCCTGTCTGAAGCAAAGGGCAAGGCAGGACAGAGTCTTAAACACAAGCTTCACAAGAGTTGGGATCGAAGTGGAAGGGACAGCTCGATCTACAAATCATGCCCTACCTTCCCCTGTTCCTCAGTACAACTGCAGGGGACTATTCCCCACAAACAGGCACAGGGTCTTTTCCATTTGAAGGGTTTAAGTGCTAATCTCTACAGCAGAATAAGCAAAATACATCAGAATAAACCGGGATAAGGTGCAAATAACTTGAGAGCATTAAATACAACAACCTACTGTTAATGCCTGTATGGGCTCCTGCAGCAGAAAAGAGCTTCTATTCTCTGCTTTTTAAACCCTAGGGTGGTGGGGCTGAGACCCCAGCCAGGCAAGAAGAATACCTAAATGCCAATTTGCATTTGTATTTTAGGCCTCTGCCTTACCCAGAGGACCCCACAGCCTCCTTCCTAAAAGTCTGTCCCCACTATCCTTGATTACACTTCCCAACTAGCAGCAGTGTATACTGAGTTAAGCCCTCTGGGTTAGCTTGGCTAATTACCTTTCCACAAGAAGCAAGTTTAGGGTACAAACACAGGCAGGTTCTGTCTCACCAGGCCTGGCACAGGGTGACCAGCTCACAGCCATAGTCTCTGTAAACAAATGAGCAAATGTCTGACCGTCCGGGTGCAAAGAGGTGGCTGTGGGAGATTCGGACCAAGCCGGTCATGGAGTCCAGGGGGGGTGGAAAAGCTGCTTCAAAGGAAGCCGAGAGTGAGAGAAGAGCAGAGAACAAAGCCCTCCAGATGCCTTTATCTAAGAGTGAGCGAGAGAGGCCTAGTTCTAGAAGTCATCAGAGAGGCAGGAGGGCGCCAAGCACAGAGTATGGGCAAAGCCGGAGAGGAATCCAGGAAGCAAGTGCTCAACAGAGTCAAACGCTGATGCTGCTGCTTCAAAACCTGTCTAATCTGATCCCTTTCTCCAGTTCCCTCTGCCATTGGCTTCTTCAAACCTGAAATCATACATCATGAAGCCTGAGCAGTCCAGGCAAAAGTGCAGAGAGAAAGGGCTTGGCATGACCAGGAACAATAAGAGGCCACTGTGGCTGGGTCAGAGTGACTGCCCCCAGGACCTGCAGAACTGGAGGCCAGAGAAAAGAGCTGGACCGCACTCAGAGCATGGTGCCACCAGGGTGGGGACAGCATGCCTACTCTATGTACACCTCCAAACCGTGTCGTCTTCTTTAATCATTCTATAAAGTTTCTGGTTTAAGGCCCTTTTTAAAAAATGTTCTAAATTAAAATCCAGTAGTTACCCTACTGGTTTTAGGAACCCTCAAGGTTCAAGAGGAACAAAGAAAATCAGGTACCTGAGAGTTTCCCCCTTCCCACGTCCAGAGGATTCTGATGCAGAGTGGGATTGGGGTGATGGCAGGAATGGAAATGGTAGGTCAGAGGGTCGGGCAGGAGGAAGAGAGGTGGAAAGGGATGGGACTAGACTAGGAAAGGGGGAGGGAAAAGAAAGAATGGGGGTAAGCAAAACTTTCTGCTGCTTCCCAGTGAAGCTGTTCCTGGTGAGAGGGAGCTGCACCTTCTCAAGCTATCTTCATCCAAGGCAGCAAACTGCAAGGCCACAGCCTTTGAAGCCAGACAGGGTTTGAATGGTCTACCCATGGTTTTATTTTTTAAAAAAAGAAAAAAAAAAAGTTTTACTGGAAGAAATCACAGGAAACTCCCATTTTACTCTTAAAGTTCCTCCCTGGCCCCTACAGCCATCTGAGTTCCCAGCCCATCCTCAGGCCCCTCCTCTCCTCACTGGGCAGGTCCTCAGCCCACCCTGTCTCCTTCTCAGTTCAGGCTTTCATCTGGACCAGGCCACTGGTCCTCCTGGCTTCAGTTCTTCTGACCAGTCAATGCACCCCTCTAAGTCAAGTTCAAATCCCAGCTCATCCATGAAGGCATCTAACAACTCAGGGTGATGGTGTGCTTTGCTCATCACCTGCATGGCCAGTCTTATGTTTTGCAATGACAGTACTCAAGGCCTGCAAGGAGAGAAACTTCTGGTGAGGTGATAAGCAAGTGGTTTCTGTAAGAGTGCAAACTAGGGATGGCTGGGTCTGAGTAATAGTGATTAGAAGGTATTTTACAGGGCAGAATCAGGACTTGTTTATGGGTTGAAAATAATAATGAAAGTAAGTAATAACCTACACAGTGTTTTTATATGCCAGGCACCAACCTAAGTGCTTTATGTTTATTAACTTATTTATTGCTGATCACAACCATATGGGGTAGGCACTATTACTATCTTTATTTAACAGAAAAGAAGGCTAAAATGAAAAAGTCCTGGGGCTTGCCCAAGGTCACATACTTGGAGCTGAACAGAGAGTCAAAAAGTAACAAAAGTGAGGCAGATCTGAACAATTCTACAACCTGCTTCTCTACCATGTAAATATTAATATCAGAACAACATAAAACGCAAGCCTTCTTGCCACCAGTTCCTTCTAGTTATTTAAGAAAATGCTATTCAGGTTGTTAATTTGTTTTCAAATTTCTGAAATGATCTAATATTTTCATTCGAAAAGACAATCTCAGATTTTATAAAAATCACCAATTTATCTAGCAAAAAACATGACTCAAAATGAGATTTTAAGCACCATCATTATTCATTCAGAATGTTAATTTCCTAAACTACATATTAATTAATAATTGAGATTTACGTCATTACAGAAGTCTTTTTAAGCCTGAAGAATCAAATTGTTCATAATTTGATTGTTCATAATTACCTATAAAAATATATTAGAATATAGATATTAATAATATGCTAAAATGGCAAAAGTGGTTTCAATTTTTTACACCATAGATATTTTTAGGATTAGAAAAACGAGGGGTGCTAACTAAAATGCAAGATGGAAAGTCAATGCAGAGTCTCACTAATACTTTGGAATTATGAGTATGAACGGATTAGTCTGATCAGTCGTTCTCAACCTTCCTAATGCCGTGACCCTCATGATTAGATCAGTCGTTCTCGGTCTTCCTAATCCCGGTCACCTCATGTTGTGGTGACCCCCAACCATAAAATTATTTTAGTTGCTACTTCATAACTATAATTTTGCTACTATTATGAATCATAATGTAAATATCTGATATGTAGGAGACCCCCAAAGGATTCATGACCTATAGGTTGAGAACCGCTGGTCTAGATGTCTCCTATAAAATAACTCCGGAGTAAAAAGAATGAACTACTGATACATACAGTAATGCAGATCAATCTCAAAAACAGTATGCTGCCCAAAACAAGACAAAGCAAAGGAGCCTGTACCATGTGAGTGCATTTCCAGGAAACCCCAGAACAGGGAAAATCAGTCCACAGAGACACAGAGCCAGTCAGTGGCTGCCGGGGTAGAGGACGGACAGCTGCAGAGCAGCAAAAAGGAACTTCTTGGGGTGACGGCAACGTCCTGACTTGACAGTGTTAGCAGTTACACAAGCACAGACATTTGTCAAGCTTATACACTTAAAACAGGTATATTTTACTTTATGCAAATTATATCACAAAGTTGATTTTTAAAGTAAATAACAAGTAACAAGTAAAGGCTTGGCGCCTGTGGCTCAACGGGCTAAGGCGCCAGCCACGTATACCTGAGCTGGCAGGTTCAAATCCAGCCTGGGCCCGCCAAACAACAACGATGGCTGCAACCAAAAAATAGCCGGGCGTTGTGGCGGGCGCCTGTGGTTCCAGCTACTTGGGAGGCGGAGGCAAGAGACTTGCTTGAGCCCAGGAATTAAGAGGTTGCTATGAGCTGTGATGCCACAACACTCCTCTATCCAGGGTGACAGCTTGAGTCTCTGTCTCAAAAAAAAAAAGTAACAAGTAAATAAATCCTACATTACCATGTTCAAATCATGTCAAAATGAAACTTTAATGCGCACAAAAAAATAGTTTAAAGGACAAAAATACCAACGCAATAGAAAAAAACGTTTAATGGTTTTATGTTAAACTCAACTCGAAACCATCCAAATTTCCCATCTACCTGGCAAAGTCTACTCTGGTCCTTACAATGAGCACGGAGCTGACCTCCCACCTCTCTGACCACTCACCCCCCCACCTCCCAGTCCACTCCAGGCACACACAGCTGCAGAACCAGCCTCCTCCACACTCTGAGACAAGTGTCCTCCACAATCAGTAAGGTAACTCTACCTACAACCCAACACCAACACTGGTTGCTTCTAAGAAGGCTGCATGCTTCATCTCATGTGGCTGACATACACAAATGTTTTTAGCTTTCAAAAACATGTAAGAGTACAAATGCAACCAGTGTCATGGTTTCTTGTACCCTCAATGAATCCCCCAAAACAAACAAACAAACAAAAAAAAAAACATGTAAGAGTAAGATATACTGGTGTTCGTTTAAATATATGTAAGCAATTTTTTTTACATGCTTCGCCCAGAGAACTACCAGGAATTATCTTATCAGTTTTAACCTGTTTAATTAAAGCACCTAGTTTCTTAAATATTGATTTGATCAAAACTAACAGTGGAGAACGAGTAACAGGTAACAGAAGAGATCATATTTATTATTCTTGAATATCAAAAACATTTTATAGTATATTCATACTAAAATGTATATTACTGCTACAACAGATTAATACTTATCACCATAGTATAATAATACTCACAAGCAAAAGACAGTTAAGAATCATAAAGTAGGGCGGCACCTGTGGCTCAGTGGGTAGGGCGCCAGCCCACTATACCGAGGGTGGCGGGTTCGAACCTGGCCTCGGCCAAACTGCAACAAAAAAATAGCCAGGCGTTGTGGTGGGCCCCTGCAGTCCCAGCTACTCAGGCAGCAAGAGAATCGCCTAAGCCCAGGAGTTGGAGGTTGCTGTCAGCTGTGACACCACAGCACTCTACAGAGGGCAACAGAGTGAGACTCTGTCTCAAAAAAAAAAAGCAAAGAATCATAAAGTATTAAAAACACTCTAAAATTCTATGAACAACTCCTCTTTGTTAAGAATTGCAAACAAGACTCGGCGCCTGTGGCTCAACGGGCTAAGGCGCCAGCCATGTACACCTGAGCTGGCGGGTTCAAATCCAGCCTGGGCCCGCCAAACAACAATGACGGCTGCAACCAAAAAAAAAAAAAAATTGCCGGGCATTGTGGCGGGTGCCTGTAGTCGCAGCTACTTGGGAGGCAGAGGCAGGAGACTCGCTTGAGCCCAGGAATTGGAGGCTGCTGCGAGCTGTGATGCCACAGCACTCTATCCAGGGTGACAGCTTGAGGCTCTGTCTCAAAAAAAAAAGAATTGCAAACAAGACTAAGCTACTATTCTGGAGCAAACAATGGGGAAAAATCAAATAAGCTTCAGTTCACTGAAATAGCATTAAATTGTATTTGGTTAAAGAATGAATAGGACTGAGATAATAATAAACAGATGGGAACACAGAACAGAACAAGAGCTTATATACCATTTCTGAAAAGAACACCAGTAAAATCAGTTATGAAATATAAAAAAGTACCCTCTTTCAAAAAGCTGGCAGATTCATGAAGTTGTCCCACTGAAGAACTGTCCTAAAATACTGTGTCTATCTCAATAATAAACAAACATATTACCACACTCTTGCCCTTATAATTTCACAGCACAGTAAGAATAATATCCTAAAAATGGAAGTCAGATTGTGTCACTACCCAGCGGCTCTGTTTTGTTTTGTTTTGTGTTTTTGTTTTTGAGACAGAGCCTTAAGCTGTTGCCCTCGGTAGAGTGCCATGGTGTCACAGCGCACAGCAACCTCCAACTCCTGGGCTTAAGCGATTCTCTTGCCTCAGCCTCCCAAGTAGCTGGGACTACAGGCGCCTGCCACAACACCTGGCTATTTTTTGGTGTAGTTGTCATTATTGTTTTGGCAGGCCTGGGCTGGATTTGAACCCACCAGCTCTGGTCTATGTGGCTAGCACCCTAGCCACTTGAGCTACAGGCACCGAGCCTACCCAGTGGCTCTTAAGGCCCTATAAACCTCATCCTTGCCTCTCACACCAATGCCATCTTGTCCCAACGTCCCTGACAAAGCCAAGGTCCAGCCCGGCTTGCTCTCTGCCCCTGGATCCCCAAGCTCATTCTCACCTCAGGACCTCTGCACTTACTGTGTTCACTCTGTCTAGAATTTTCTTTCCCCAGATCTTCATCTATTTATCTGGTTCCTTGTTATTACTCAAGTCTCAGTTACCTACCCCAAGCATGAGAAGGGCAGCCTTCTCTGACCACATAATCTGGAGAACCTCCTCCCACTCCGTCTATCATTGTTGACCTCAGGACCTTGCCTGTCTTCACAGCACTTTTCTCTGTCAGAAATTACCTAGTTTGTCTTCCTGCTTTTGAACTGCCTCCCTCTAGGAGTATGTCAGCTGCAGAGCCCAGGCCCACTTCACTCACTGCAGAACCCACAATGCTTGGATGCCATCTACACAAGACGAAGAGAGGAAAGAAGGAAGGGACATTCCGTACAACTGAGATAACGAAACTATGAATGGCTAATCACATTTTCAGGGTTGGATTTGCAGCATCAAGCAGTTAAAAGCTTATTTTGTTACTAGTTCTTAAAACAAGCTTGAAAGGCTAACCTGTTTTGCTACCAGCTAATGTCAACACCACAGATCACTGATCAAGATGCAGAAACCTACAGTCATAAGCCACTATACTGGCAAAAAAACTACAAATACTTATAACAATTGGACATATGCAAAGATTCTTTAAAAAAAAAACTTAAGTATGGCTCAAAACATTACTAATCAAGGCAGATGTGGTAAAGCATTAGGGCTGCCCAAGTATCACAGTTCACCTCTCCTCAGAGCACCTGATGGGACTGCACTGCTCCCCTGGCCTTGGTTTTAGATTAGACAGGCCCATGTGACTAACCAGGGTAAATTAACGAAAGCAGAAGTGTTGTATGTTGAGTCAAAGCCTCCACATCCCTGGTGCTCGAGCGACTACAAGAACAGAATCCTACAGTGAGCCACACCATATGTAAGAACGAACAAGAAATAAACTGCTGCTAAGCCACTGAGAATGTGGACTTGCTTGTTACCTCAGACACAGCTCACCCTGAGTGACTACAATACAGCACAGTGAAACCTGTGCTCCACAATCTGACACCTGTGTGTTTTCATCAGATCTCTTCCACTTACTGTTTGAGTGATCAAAAGGCAAGCCACGGCCACCTCTTTGGGCCTTAAAAGTCTTCATCCACAAAATGAAGATTATAACCTATGCTTCCTAGAGTGGTTATGGAAACTGAATTAATGAGATAATGCTTAAACGTGTACAACATGGTTGGAAGCACTCAACAGATACCAAGAGGTATAAACTCTAGCATAACTGCTCTAAGGTACTATGAGCATTTTTTTTTCTTTTTTTTTTTTTGAGACAGAGCCTCAAGCTGTCACCTGGCTAGAGTGCTATGGCATCACAGCTCACAGCAGCCTCCAACTCCTGGGTTCAAGCGAGTCTCCTGCCTCTGCCTCTCAAGTAGCTGGGACTACAGGCACCCCACAACGCCCGGCTAGTTTTTGGTTGCAGCTGTCATTGTTGTTTGGCGGGCCCGGGCTGGATTCGAACCCTCCAGCTCAGGTATATGTGACTGGCGCCTTAGCCGCGTGAGCCACAGGCACCAAACCTACCATGAGCATATACATTACAGAGCTTAGCTGGCCCTGGACATCGCATATTCTATAATCTTTATTCAATGAGAAACACATTTAAAAAATTCTAAAAAAAAAGAAAGTTCTGTTTTCCTAGACAAATGTAGTAAAATAAGAAGAAAAATGGTGGAATGTCTCAAAAGTTAAATATCAGGATGGGTGTGAAATGTTCCTGAGGCGAGTAAAGGATATCCCTCACCTGAAAATGGAGAGAAGGGAAAATGAAGAGCAGAGGAAGTACAGTGACTGCTCTTTCTGCCTCCCACCAGACACGGCTCAGTCAGAAGGAACAGACTCATGTGCAAAGAAAGCTGTGCTCTAAATTGAGGCTAAAAAGGGGAGGGGAGATAAACTGAGAAGGTTAAGAGATATTAAGAAAGGCGTAAGTTTAGAGGGAAGAACAGAAGGGAAGAAAAAGAAAGAGAGCATGTGGGGTCTGGAAATTTTGTGGAGCCCCAGATGGGGCTGAGCACAACAGTTCAGAATGTGGCTTCAAAAGTCAGCACCTAGTGCTTTGGACCCCAGTGCTGCTTCTGAAGGAACCACTTGCAAACAACATGGTTTTGCCCATGCCTTGGGTCCTTCAATTCCCCAAAATCAAATTATTCTGTGCTGTTGTCTTAAGAGATGATACTCATCATCGTAAGAGAGATTTGACAGATAAAATTCATCAAAGCAATACTGATCGGTTCCCATGGAGAATAATCTAACCTTAAAATAACTATCAGGGTTTTAATTATAAGTCAATCTTGTTCAAGTTCAAACTTTTTTATACCTGAATTTTTGTGTATAGTTATATTAAAGATTTTCAAGCATTTTCACCAGCTGAAAGAGGAAAAACCACAAACTCTCCTGAATTCTTAATTTTTTAAAATTATTTAGACAACTGTTGAAAAGTACTGATAGATTTCATGGCATGAAATAATCAGGTCTAAATAGTATAACCAATATTCTTCAAATCCTGAAACTATAACAAAAAATGTTGAAAATTTTACTCGTATAAAGTGAACGATTTTTATAATCCTAATAAAAGTTTCATTACTACCAGACCATTTAATTTACACTCAAATCAGAAATGTGCTAACTATCAAAAACGTAAGAGGCCACTTTTCCACTGATATTTGGCATTTGGCATCAAAGGCAGTCCTTTGCAGATCTGATATTAAAACTTGTCAAGAGTAGGGTGGTACCTGCGGCTCAAAGGGGTAGGGCGCCGGCCCCATATGCCAGAGGTGGCAGGTTCAAATCCAGCCCTGGCCAAAAACTGCAAAAAAAGAAAAATTAAATAAAGTCTATTTAAAAAACAAAAAAAAACAAAAAAAAAAACAAACTTGTCAAGAGTAGAATGAAAATGTAAAAAAGCCAAGAAAAGAAACGGTTATTGCTATACTTCTTCCAAATGGCATTCGGACTTTTCTTAAACACGAGAAATCGAAATATTAAAGGGAAAAAGTGTGAGGTGTCAAACAAGTCTGAACACGCTGGAAATACTGCTGGCCTAATACTGTACAAGAATTTAGGCATAGTCAAGGTTAAAGTTGTAAGCACCTCAAATAAATAACCTCTGAACAGTGACAACATCATCACCATTTAGACTCCTCTTTGGAAGCATTCACGATCGTTATAACCCAGAAGCAAGGCTCCTCTAACAACAGTTCCTAAACAGTAGAAAAGCGAACTCCTCTGATCAGCCAGGTTCTCATTAAGAACCTTAAAATTGGAAAATAAATGCAATCTATGAACTCTATATCCATGTAACTTTGATGGATGATGACTGTGAAAATCCACTGTGTTCTCTCTGCCCTCCCCCATCTCAGTATTTCAAAAATAATTTGCCTTCAAAAGCGTGTCAGTAAATCTGCAAGTTTTAAAATAATACAAACCATGTGCCCCATGTGTTCGCCAGATTCGTTTTTTATGACGTACAGTCCTCTCCATTAAAACAAACATATTTCTGATAAAGAAAGTAATGAAAAGATAGCAAAAGAATCCCTTTCCAAAAGTTTCACATCTCTCAATGCAACACAGGACTGAATTTATTAAACTTGGCCACCTAATTAAATTGTGCTTATGATCACTAGTTAAAAGCACCTGTAAATTATAAAAAGGTGTCCAAAGTTTCAGTTGATAGGACACAAAATATGTTCATGTCTGAGAGTTTTAAGCTAAGGACTAAAAAAATTATATACTTCACATTTTTAGGTTTTGTCCTTCATATTTTAAAAAATACATATGCTTATGAAGATTGAGAATGAAATTTCTATCACTGCAAGTGAATTGATATTGTGACCAGAAAACAAGAATCTACTCTAAAATATATTAGATCCACCTAACCGGTTCTACTTATCAGAACACCCTTGAGGCTATAGAAATAACCATAGCACAATAGTTTAAATAACAGGTAATCCCGCACCCTCCTGTAAAGAGAAACACATCTTCCATTTCAATTCTGCCCTGTTACTTTCATTTTATGAAAAGGTTTTTCAAGGACAAAATTCTTTTCATCTCTTTTTTTTTTTTTTAGAGACAGAGTCTCACGTTATCGCCCTCAGTAGAGTGCCGCGGCGTCACAGCTCATGGCAACCTCCAACTCCTGGGCTCCTAGGCGATTCTCTTGCCTCAGCTTCCCAAGTAGCTGGGACTACAGGCGACCGCCACAATGCCCGGGCTATTTTTCTGTTGCAGTTTGACAGGGGCTGGGTTCATACCGGCCACCCTCAACATTTGGGGCCGGCGCCCTACCCACTGAGCCACAGGTGCCACCCAATGACAAAATTCTTCAAGTTTCTCATTTGATCAGTTGCAGTCTCTAAAAATAACTTTCAATCTTCCTTTTTCAACTAATGGATAATTACTAAATAAAAAGTGCTAAAAATGAAATCTTAAATAAGCTTCAAAACAAAAACAAAAAAGTCACGCTAGAGTGGGGCAGGGAAGAAGTCAAAAAGAAAGCCTTAACTAAAATCCCTAAGACTGAGTCCTCTACTCAGGGAGCCACAGGAATGTCAACCCACTCCAAAACAATGCACATTCTACTCCACAAACACACAATATGAAGGCGATGAACTAATTAATGATATTTAAAAAAAAAAATGAAAATTTGGGAGGAATGAATACATGTGTGTTGCTACTTTTAAAAATCAAGAACTTGTCTAACATCTAGGTCATGTATTCGTACAAATTCTTATTTTTTAAACTCACCTGATTCATTTTCAATTCCTGTTGTGTTCTGTAAAGATACACACAACAAAGAAACTTCTTTGATTACATGAGCCCTAAAAAGAAAAACAGACAATTGTAATATGTACCTGCCTACAAATTTACAGTGATTTAAAACCACATACAGAACTGCAGAGTTTGCTCAAAGGGCTTTTTATAAAGCAACTCCATAGATCAGCCTCAATCTAGGCTAAGAGCTTACTTCTCAGACTTATCATCTACAATAAAATAGATTCCTTACTAATCTTTACTAGAGCTTCAATGTATTACAACTAAAAGCAGACTCATTAGAATGACATCAAATTTTTGCTTTGGAATTACATCATTCCTAAGAGGAAAGAAATTAGCTTTGTTAGTATTATAAAAACACAAAGCATTGCTGAGTACCTTATTATGCAATGTCCTTTTTTTTGCTTATGCCAATACTTGTTGAATGTAAACACAATTAGACCTCATTACATTATTATTCTGTTTTTCAAATACCTGAAGTAGAAAGGTGGATTTACTAACATCGGCCACTGGAGTTCTCTTTGAGTACAGAACAAGAAACCGGCAATAAAATGCAAACGTTTTTACTATAAGAGATGTTTGGAAAGAGCAACAATTATTCCTTTAAAATCAGTGTCCAACACTTCATAGTAAAATAAAAACATGACAAAAATCATTTCTTGTAGATGCATATGACATACTTGTTTCTAAATAATAATCTCTGAAGATTGTCTTTTCTGCAATACCTGCCTTAAGAGTCGTTTGATGTCATTCCTATCACATGGAAATCATGACAATTTAAGTAGAACGTCCACTGTAATATTCTTATGTTTCCAGCATGTATACATACACATACTGTTAAACATAATTCACCTATTTCTTCATGTACTTGCTCATAATTCATCCTTTCTTTCCTTGATCCAGAAGACCCTACTTACATTGTAACTTTATGTTCTAAAGTCAATAACCCAAGGAATATGAGATTTAGTGACATTCTTCACACTACCTGCCCATGGACATTTTACCCCAGATCTTATGATAGTTGGATTTTTTTCTTTTCTTTTCTTGAGCTACTTAACAACTCACCTGGTCGCCTTTAACAACCAAAGGCACTATATTTAAATGAAGGCCTGGTCATCTAAGCTATTTTTTATTTGTAGTTGGCACAAGGAATCTGGTTAGAGAGCTCAGTATGAGCCAAACCAATATAAACCTCTTAGTAAGTACTCAGTGAATAAAATGTCAGATAATTGAAGGTTAACCCATGAAGTCCATTCCTTTAAATATTGAGTTTCTTTCTTATATATAATACATCCTTGCTTAGTAAACATCACACTTGAATATAAAGTTATTTTCTATGAAACTTTAAATTGTTGTCAAGTAAAAATCCGATGAAGTTAGTGACCCTAAGATGTGCACACCTGAATCCCTCAACCATAAATGTCTACTAACTACCATCAACCTCCACTAAGCGGTACCATGTGACACCTTATCCCCCGGGTGAATAAAATACTGTGGGCTCCATCTGCCATCTTACTAAGCTTTAAAGGTGAATTTATTAACATTAGCCAAGGGAAACTGTGTTTGGGTAACAGAACAAAAAATCTGCAAAAAATGCAAATGTTTTAATAAAATAATTTGTTAAGAGCTACATACAGTGTTTTACCATTTCCCTTTGTTCATCTTTTCCTTCTCACAGGAATCATCAGTATCATCGGCATAATTATTTAACCTCATTTATGAGGCTTCACTAGGACCAGCAGGCACGGTGCCACCCTCACAGAAATTAGCTCAGGTAATCTTCCCCAAAGTAAGTGTAGAACTAGCATCCTCAATTAATAAGACACAGATTCAAGGAGGTTGCGATAACTCACTCAAGGTCTCCTAATCTTGGTTTCTGCTATTGCTGCTTAACTACACTTCTCCACCTTTTACTTTTGCCTCCCTTGAGCACCTACTATGTGTCAGGCACTGTCCCTGAGCACTGAACAGAAGGAACATCCCAGGGACATCCCCGCCCTTTTGGGAAGAGACTCACGATTAAAAATACATTAGAATATATGGTATATCAGAGAATGAAAGTGCTTTAGAAAAAAATAACGAGGTGTCAGGAAAAGGCAGACAGAAATCACAAACTCAGTCTCTATGCCGACCAATCTAACAATCTAGTCAGAGAAGGACTCAAGCAGACACCTGCTTACAAGATGGCCAAGAGCTGTACTCGCTTGGGCAGCACATATGCCAAAAGACAGCAAAGAGAAGAGCTGCAAAGTATGGGGAGAAACAGGAGAGGGGAGAGTGAGAAGCCTCACCGCCCTGGGCCCGGGGGAGGAGCTGAGGGTTGCTGGTGTGCTGGCGCCTATGGGGGAGGGCCACGCGTGGGGGATGTCAGAGGCTGATGCCCAGTCTAGGCGAAAGAGGACAGAGGCTTAGTCCAGGCAGAAGAACAGATGTAGGATCCTGAATGTATTTTTAAAATAGAGTGCCCAAGGTTTGCAGGATCAGACGTTAAGTATGAAAGAAAAAGTCAGGGATGGAGCTGCGGTTTCTGTCCAGAGGGCATGGGAGGCGAGAGGGGCTGTTTTCGGAGGTGTGTTTCTTACCATCGGCCTTTCATTTGTTTTCCCCTTTTTAACTTTTCTCCTCTTTTCCTAGGCACATTAAAACAACTGAGATATCCTGGTACCAGATAACCAGAAAAGAAGACTTAGGACATTTTGTTCTTTATTATCTCAGTGAATCTCAACATTTTCTTAATAAAAAGTTACTACATCATTGTTACATGATTGAAGAGCTTCTCTGACTTTAAACACTATCTGTTCCCTCTTTGTCCAAACAGGTGTGCACTCATTATTTCTTTCCAGAGAAAAGACCTTAAAACCTTTTTTTAAAGGTCCACAATGTATCTGTGTGGGCAGAACCTCCCCTCTATCCCTTCTAATCCAAGTTGCTAAAAACCAGATACTCATTTTTTTTCTCGCTCCCTCTTGACACACAATGTTTTTTTTCCCCCGAAGTTAGGAGGTCTTTCTTTTTGTTTTGCAGACAGGGGGCGCCTTTTTTTATTTTAAATATTGTATTTGTTCCCATTTGTTTGTTTTGGGGGGTTTTTTTGCAGTTTTTGGCCAGGGCTGGGTTTGAACCCACCACCTCCGGTATATGGGGCCAGCGCCCTACTCCTTTGAGC
>CAUYRH010130191.1:0-12529 GCA_963574655.1 Perodicticus potto | reverse complement strand
TGTCAGAAATCGTTTGTTTTGCTTGCTCCATTCTGTTACTGCATTTCTCAGATCTTTAAGAGCTGCAACTTCTTGTCTCAATGTGTCAAAATCTTTGGTCATTTTGTCTTTGAATTCATTGAATTCTTGAGACATCTTTTGTATTACTGCTTGAAATTCTAATTCCATCTTTTCCTCCATTCTACTGATCTTATTTTCTATCCAAACTGAGAATTAGATTTCTGACATCTCAGCTATTTGCTTATGCAAGGGATCTTCTGCTGTATCTGCCTTGTCCTTCCTTGGGGGAGTTGATTTACTCTGATTATTCATATTGCAAGAGTTTTTCTGTTGATTCTGCCTCATGATTGTTTTCCACTGTTGCCTATGACCATCCTCAGAGTTTGGGAGGTGTCTGTCCCAGATTAGACCTCTGAAGGATCACTCTGTTGTTGCTGGATCTCTGTAGGGAGTGACCCTGTGTGGCTCCTCTGGGATTGCCCCAGCCAGGGAGTTCTGTCTGTGGGAGCAGCTCCGGATCCAGCAGCAGGGCATGGGTTGGTGCATCCAGTGGCCTTTGAAAAGGGAGCCCGTGCCTCCAGCAGTCTCTGGCAGGGAGGAAGGCTCCAGATGGAGGGCACAGGTCATGCAGTCTCTGGAGTTCCTGGCCAGATGAACAGACCAGTGCAGAGACAGAGAGGGTAGGAGAGAACTTGGGTTGTGTGCTCCCCGAGTTCCTGGCCCAGGCAGGCAGGCAGCGGCCTGGCATGTTCCCTGCAGAGTCCCTGGTGGGTGTGGGCAGTGGGAGGCTTGGTGGGGTGTGGATCGGAGCCAGCAGAGTCCCTGGCCACGGCAGATGGAGGGCAGAGGCCTGGCGGAGTCCTTGACTGCTGTGAGTGGAGGGTTGAGGCCCAGCAGGGCTGGGAGGTTCCCTTTTTTAACTGTAAATTATTTAGTGGTCTAGTGTTTAATTTCCAAATATTTGGTTTATTCCAGCTAGTTTTTTGTTAATTGAATTTTATTTTTTCCCGTTATTGTCAGATAGCATTGTTTGCATGTTTTCAACTCTTTAAAAAAGTTTATTTTGTGGTATGTTATATTGCTGTGGCTATTTTGAGGCAGACTTGAGTGGTGGCTTGTACTACAGTTAAGTTCACGAACTGAACTATACTATTGACCTATTAGATTCACGTTCAGCTCAGGGGTAAGCCTGAGAGTTGTGTCAGCTCATGTGCAGATTTAGGATGCACTCTTCTCCTGTTCCTTTCACCTCCTCCCAACACTCCCCAGGGGCTTCTATTGCCTTGGGTCTTTGGTCAGAACAATTCATTTATTTCCATTTTTAATCCCTTTAAGTGTCTGTACATTCATGCAATTAGTCAGGCGGAAGCAGGCAGAGAAAAGTAAGGGTGAAAAAAGAAAGCAGGGATTTTTCTTGATAGTCACTGGAGCACAAGAGACATTTTTCCTAATTTCTCTTGCCAATTAGTGGACATTGAGGTGTCAGCACAGCCGTGTTGTCATTGTTCCTGTCACAGTAGCTGCAGTATCTTGATACTGGAGTTTCTCAGGTAGAACAGGGAAATAGAATAGGGGACAAACAGAAATAGTGCCTTCACTTTCACATGTGTCTTACGAAGGCCCTTTCCTCCAAACTTCTGGATAGAAAGAGATTTTTCTTTTCTCCCAGAGTTTTTAAGGACTGAGGCTCCTGGAGTTTCTCGGATTTTACAGCCTTCAGTCAAAGCTATAAAATATAAGGAAGAGCAGAGCAGAAAACTCACTGTGATTCTTGCCATTTTCAAGCTTTGATTTTCCATCCTAATCTATTGCTATTACTCAGTCTTTGGAGTTCTTAGGTGTTTCTTCACGTATTTATTATTTTCTTCACATATTTAGAATGTCTCATTCTAATCAGGGGGAGAAATAATAGTGGGCAAATTCTATCACCTCTGAAATCTGAACCCACTGTAGAAATTAAAAAAATTATTTTGATTAAAATATTTTTTCAGAAGACCCACAATACTTATCCCTGAATATATTCTAGGGGAAGATACTATGACTGAGATGCCTTATTCTCACAATTCAATGAATAGCATCTATGATAAAAGTAGTATTCAACAGATACTTAGTGATGTTAACAAAAAATATACTCACTTTAAGAGGATTGTACAATAATTTTAATGGAGAGTGTATATTTGAATTTTAAGTGTTATTTGTTTCATGATTCATAATAAAATAATCACAACACAAATTTGCTGGTTTGTAACTGGTTGCTTCTTTTACACTCATCCATTCTCTCTTCTACTTGGAAGCCCTCTACCCTACTGAAAAATTTAATACCATAGTATTATATATAATTGGGAAATGCCACCACTTCAGAAAATAATTACAGCATATGAATAATTTTGAAAAATTACTGCATGTCAAAGAGTCTTCTGTGTTCATGAACTATATGGGTAGATTAATATGTATCATCTTATTTAATCTTTATCACGGTGATGTGAAACAAAGGCCTCATTTTACAGATGAGGATTCCAAGACCGAATAAGCTGAAATAACTAGCCTGGGGTCACTCATCTAGCAAAGGCAAGAGAAATTTTAATCTCTTATTGCTGGGCTTCAACTCCCTTCTCCTTTTAAAAAACATTACTGTAATGATAATCTGAACAAATCTAATAAAAGTATCTTCAAACAATAGAATTTTACTAAGGCTATATAATGAGTTAGAATATAAATCGTTTTTGCAATTATAATGGATGGTAGAGTTATATTTAGGGATTATTTAGGAAGAGTCTGGAGTGAAATTTAAAGGCTCTGTGATGAGAAAGATCAAATGAAAGAGAGAGAGAGTAAGGGAAACAGCAGTCCTGCCTTGATGATGAATTTGTTTGGCAAATATAAATTAAAAAACATGAGTATATATTTTCTTGGATATGTGTGGTTAGGATACTAACACCTAGGGGCAAAAACATGAATAAAAATTGCAGTGTGGTTCTGAGCACTTCATCATATGTCCCTGGTGCACATTTAGGAAACTTCATGTAGGTTCACAAGCAGTTATGGCATAGACAGCATGACACACTAAAACTATAGCAAAGGAAATCTGTAACTGAGAACTCGAGCAAATGTTTCCTTCTCCAAAAAAGTCCGACAAAACTCACACTGGTAAATCCTAATCTTTCTGTTACATGTTTTCTTCAATCTCTGTACTAAACTTTTCTGCATATATACATGGATGTACACATGCATGTTAATGTTTATGCATAATTTATGGATTGTTATATTTAGAATTATACCTACTATTTATTTTAAAGTATCTTTTAGCTTTTTAACAATTCAGTATTCCTATAGGTTAGCATCAATAGCATTCACATTTATCTTTTATAAACACCTACAAATATACTGATACAGATCATCAAACTCATCAATAAAATGTAACTAATTAAAACACGAACACATGTTCAAGGTCAGTTTTTAAAAAATGGTTATGTCAGAGAGAAAATTAAAACCCACGTGCAATTTATTCACTGTTGAAACTCTATTGTTATTAATATTTCTATTGATGTTATTGGGGTGGTGAGTCATCATTTTCAACATTGTAACCATTTTATTCAGTTTATTTTAGAAGAACACTATTTTCCAAGTTTTCTGAAACATATATTATTCATTTAAGAATGGCAATAATTTTATGAGCCAGGTTTTTCCATTTCACATCAGATAATTGAAGCTTTAGAAGGCAAACACTTTCTTCTTTAATTTGCATAGCTCATGTGTAGCTCTCTGGGGCTACAGCTAAGTGCTATCAGCTACATCCTGAACTCCTAATAACTAAGCTATTATCCTTTCAGCCATGTGGCTACTATGTGTGTTTTATGGACCATTAATGTAATATATTGGTATAAATGTGGGATGGCTTTGTAAATAGGGTGTACGTTCTGAAGAAATGTGAAATCATTCATCTAAATAAGTTGACACTTAGGATTTTAACATTTGGCCTACTCATTATAACAGGCAATATCTACATAGCTCCTCAATTGTTGGCTCCAGCCTACAATTAATAGGAATTTATAGGAAATATTAAGCGTAATAAGTGATTGTTTTCTCCCCTGAATAATAACAAAAGTGAAACCTTCTGATAGTATTTTTAAAACATCCCTCTTAAACTGATCAATAAATAAAATAATCTGCAAACATAAACCTAAATGATACACTGTTATGTAGATGTGTGAAATACCTACTGTCAAGTGATAAAACCAAATCGGGGACTTCATTGTGGGGAAATATGTAGAGCAATACTCTTTTTGGCTTGTTATACTTCATTACATATGGGAAAGAGAATGAAATCACTGTCTAGGTATTGATGTGTTAAGATCCTGAAGATATTTTCAAATATAAAAAGCAAGGCACGTCAAGCCTCTAATTGCTTGTACTGTCTAAGGAATAACAACATATAAACTATATATCATAAAAATTGCTTGTATTTGTAAAAAAGAAAACAAAGTGTCCATAAGAAAATAGTAGAAAGGGTTTTCCACTATGTGGGTAAAAATTGAAGTCTAGACTTGTCTTTCCCCTGTGTCTTCCCAATGAAGCAGTTTCATTACACATGTAGTTTTAGTTCTAGAACTTCCTATAAATTGCAAATCTCTAATCATTTGCCATGTGTCTGAGCCAGGATGCCAGGCCACCAGCCCTGGCCAGTGAAACTGTCAGGACGCGGACCACTATGAGTTCTCACTCTGGGTATCGCTCTGCACAGGTGCCAAGGAGCCCACGGTCTTGGTCAGGTCCGAGAGGTGGAAGCGCCTCTAAGGCCCAGTAGTCTTAGGAGGGGCAAAAGAAGGAGCCTCTGCAGCTCCTCCAGAGGCTTCTTAGAGGCGTGATCCCGTGGCTATTTGTACCACAGGTGTGGAGACTGCTAAGCAATAATGTATGTCTCTCGCGCTCTTGTGCTCTTTAACAAGACCAACGATGTTAAACCCCTTCCCCAATCCCTTATTGCAAATGTGTTTCTCGCAGGCGCCTCCTCCTACAGCCGTGAGGCTTATTTATTTCCCCTGGACTTATTTATCTAATTAATCACTAAGAGAAGTTAGTATGAGTAATCCGTTCAATTTATCTTAAAGTATCACGAAAAGTCACTCCCCAAAATGAGAGGATGGAGTCATAGTGAAGCAACAGAAAAGGTAAAAGCTACTAAAAAAGATATTAAACAATATTTCCTGAAATTTCTAAAGGTTACAGTTAGGACATGGAATATTAAAACAACTCGTACACAGTAAGTACATTCAACAAATGAAACCAGGTATGCACATATGTTTTATAGGTTCATAATGAACAAAATATTCACTATTCGTAAACTATCTATACAAGGAACCAAGACTATGGTCCCCAAATTCCTGACTGATTTGAAAGGTCTCCATACATACAATGCTCATCAAAGGTAGAGGAATGAGGATAATATAGTGTTTCCCCAAAACTAAATTTTTATGATTCGAGAAGTTGTCATTATACTGATTTTTAAATTTCTATTTATTGATATTTCTTTCATGTCTTAAGATGATCATGAATCACTCTTTTTAAACAAACTATATATATACATATATATGTATAGTATAGATCATAGTTTTTATATATACAGTATAAAAACTAACCTGGAAAAAGAGCAACTCTATGTGACTCCCTGGATCTTCATTTTTCTAAATGATTTAAAAATTCCACAAATCTGGACAACCCTGTTTCACGGAACTTATAAAACCATAAACCTATGGCAACCAAGAATTTTATTCATAATCCTTCACAGGTGATACCTATATGTATGCTTTGAGTAGATATGGTTTTAACTAAGGCCCTATCTGAAAATTATATTATTCCCCTGAAATGAAAGGAATTTAAAATCTTCCTCCCATATTTATACTAATGTACAAAGCATTGGCAGCAAAAATGGGCTCAGAGAGTCACAAAGCAGCAAGTTTGCTCACATAAAGGAAAAATCATTTTCTTTTTTGAGTAATTTAGGGAGTTCTTCTCTCCATGTTGATACCATTAAAGGATCATATATTTAAAACATAAATTTTGAAACATTAAACCATGGGATGTTTTATTTAAACATTTTTGTTGAAAAAATAATTGTTAATTTGATCACAGAATCATGGAAAAGTTGAACCAGTGCTGAAAGTTTTAAACACGTAATAAAGGAATCTTGAACAGATCAGAGCAGATTGGATTCCTCTTTTCTAAGAATTTAAATTGATCCCATTGGAAAAGAATTCTGATTTATTAACAGATTGGCACTTTGTTTTGTTTCTCATTTATTATTATGTTTTCCTGTGTGTTATTAAACACACTATAGTCAGTGTTAATCTAATAGTTCATTCAAAGTCTGTGAATGACATTTGAGAGAGAAGAGGTCTTTGAGAGTTTGACGTTAAAGGCACGGTGACCCTGCCAGCTGCCCAGGCCTCCTCTAGAGAAGGCCACTTCATTTAGTCATCAGCTTGTGTCTCAAGCTGTTGCTGAGAGGTGAGCACACTAACAGGAGTTACCTTGCAGTTCCCGCAGCTGAGCAGGAAGGCAGGTGGCTCAAGGTGCTGCAGGTGACCCCAAAGTTTCTGGTCTTCCAGTTGATTTTGTTGCCTGATTTTGTATAAATATAGGAATTTTGTTAATGCGACTTCACTGAATTCAGGTGTTGGGGTTCAGAGTCTCACTGTACGTGGAACAAGTCAGATTTATAAATGGATGAAAGCATGTTATGTCTTTCATAAGTGAAATCCAGGACTCTTTCATTTATATAAATGTCTTTCCATGACATAAACTTTCGACATTGCATTACTGTCAGTCACTGAAGCTGTGTAACAAATTCAGTGTGGATTGATTAGGCTGATGTTGTTAGGATAATCCACTAGTTGCCTTAGTCCTTTTAGACTGCTAGTAAAAATTCAATGAACTGTGTAGCTGATAAACAACAGAAGTTTATTTCTTAAATTCTAGAAACTGAGACAGCCAAGATCAAGGCTTCAGCAAATTGGCTGTCTGGTGAATGGTCACTTTCTAATTCAAAGATAAAACTTTCTTATTGTGTCCTCCTATAGAGGAAGAGGCAAGGGAACTAATTGGGTCTCTTTTATTGGGGCACTGACACTGTTCATGAGGGATCCAACATTACCGACTAATCACATAGAAAAGGGCCTCCCTACTAATAGTATCCCATTAGGTGTTATGTTTTAATATATGAATTTCAGGGATATTCATAGTTTAGTGTCCGCATGCACACACACACTTGCATAGTCACAACAGTTGATGCTTGAACGATGAAGGTTTGAATTGCTTGGGTCTATCTATATGTGGAATTTCTTCTACCTCTGTCACCCCAGAGATAGCAAGATCAACCCCTTTTCATGGTCCTCCTCCATGGTCTACTCAATGTGAATAGGATAAGGATGAGGCCTTTAGGATAACCCACTTCCACTTAATGAAGAGTCAATATATTTTCTCTTTCATGGTTGTCTTATTTTCATTTCTCTTATTTATGTTTTTAAAGAAAACAGTATAAAATACATAAACATACAAAATATGTGTTAAGTGACTTTATGTTGTTATCATAACATAACAACAGACGGCTATTTGTAATTAAATTTGGGGGAGTCAAAGTTATATGTGGATTGTCTCAACAACTCCAAGTAAAAGGATTATTTCAACTCTAACTGGTACAGCCGGCTGGCTAATCCAGGGGTTATGATGGAGACAAAATGTTCGTGTATGGAGTGTACTTATCGGGGAAGTTAACAACAAACAAATAAAACAAAACCAAATCAAGCATTTTACAGAAAGTTTTCTTAGCCAAAACTCTTCCTTTCAACTTATAATTCATATCAAATTGGGATAATTTTTTGATGAGACCAAGTATGTAAAATATTAATGATTTATTTTTGGGCTTCAGACATTTTTTCAATACTTGTTAAGTTTATACAATGTGTCTCATGATATCAACCTCAGTAATGTTCAAAACAGCATTGTCCTTGCCATTTTAACTGTACTGGTTACCAACAAAATTTATGTGAAGGAATATTGGGAGAAATGTTTAATAAAATATTTGTTGTTGATTGTTAGTCTTCATTTTCTTCGCTCTCTTTTCTTAGTATGTTTCTGTATTTCTACCTTCTTTAAATTCTGATTTTTTTCTCAGTTTATTTCCATTTGTGTTTTAAATTAAGCTAGAGATTCAGTGACTATTTTCTTGGTAATCTGAAAACTGCTCAGAGGCCAATACAGTTTATAGGAAAATAATCCACCATTTGAAGTTAGTTATTCACGCTAACTACTTTGGAAAAAACTAGTGACTATTGAAGTTCCATTGGGAGCAAAATCTCCCCTCACCCTCTTCTGTTTTTGAGTAACCTAAGTGAGATAGAGTCCATGGTCTGGCCTTATTTTTATCCATTGTTATGAATTGTATACACTTTTCTTATGATGGAGTGAGGCCACCTTCTATCTTGAATACAGTGATGCTTTGTCCCATGTATTATTCTGTTAGTCTCTGAGACATTCTTAATAACAGGTGGTGAAAATTCCCATTGCTGCAACAAAGAAAAAGCTTTCACAAAATTGATTTGATAAAAAAGATTGTCAGGTTCGTGAAGTTTCTTCTTCTGAAGTGATTTCACTCGCTCTGTCTATGTGTATAGCTCTATCACCTGGCATTTTAGTATAGTATGAACCCTATTTGCACACAACTTCCAATACTTTATAAACATTTATACTTGTTTTGAATTTATTGATTTGCTTATAAAATCAACTGTCGACAAAGATTCACCAAAAATAATCTGAACAACTGGCAAAATACAGTCAATGCTACAGAAACACTCCTGCAATAATTCTCGGATAATTCAACAAACAAAACCTCTCAGATGCAACCATTGACATGAAAACTGGCTGCTGCTTACTTTTCTAAACACATGGTGGCATAATTACCAACATTCAGGGTGACACATGGTGGCATAATTACCAACATTCAGGGTGAGTACTGTACTCAGCCATCAGAGCATTGGCCTTGCAAACTAGGGACTGCAAGTTTGACCCTTGCCTGGACCTGATTAAAAACAAAGTAAAGCAAAACAAAATATTCAAACATTTCCGTTCTTTCCTAAATACATAAAAACAAACATCTTACACAAAAACTTCTTTTCTTACAGATGTCATTTATATTTTTACTCAATAGTGGTGTGGTTTTAGATATTTTTTCTACCTATAAGTTTAGCAACAATCCAGACAAAGGAAAATGACAGACTATAAGTTTACAATGCAAATAAGGAATTCAGAATGCAGGAGTTGGTGTTTCTTAAAAATTAAACCAATAAAATTCTTATCATGTAAATATAAAAGGCTCTACCAAGCACATGAACACAGAAGTAAACCATTTGATAATTTTGCTGAAGATGTCAAAGGGGTTTTAGAAGTTTTCAACTCAAACTCCCATCTCAAGCTTTGCATTTAGTTTTTACGGTTTCATTAATGTCACAAACCTGATTCACCATAAACCCAACACTTCCTGGGGTACTTTTCACCAGAAAGCTTGCAGAATGGACCTTCTTTGTATTATTGTATTTTACTTAAACAAAGCAAGGTTTGCAATGTTTTATTATACCTTTCAAAAATCAAAACACTCTTTCCACTTAAATTGGAGAGATCATCTCTGCTGATAACTTTTATATCCCTTATTAATTGGTCATTACAGTAGCTTTACAGCCTGACACAATCTACAGTCATAGCAACACATCTACCACTATTTTGATTCAGTGATTTGGTGGAGTATAGAAGGTCAGAAAAGAAGGTTAAATCCCTATGGAGCACACACAGGGTGAGACGATTATGCCCTCTCTTCTCCTACACCACTTTTTAAGCAAGTTGGTTGGTCCTGACCTTAATTAGTCCATGAAGAATAAACACATTTTGCAAATCCTCTATGTAATCAATAGAAGGTACTCATAACAAATCTAGATCATAACTGGGTTCTTCATCACTTATCAGGATACCGGGTGTGCAATGACCATAAGGGAGTCAGCCAACAGGTGTGATGGGAGACAGCCATCAGCACTAGACAGAGCAGGAAGCAGGGTCTCAGAAGGAGCTTCCACTCAGGAAAGCCACGAGGTTCTTCAGATGCTCTCTTTATGGAATCTGCAATAGATGAAAAAATTAGGACATTTTTAGGATTTGAAAAAATTTAAGGCAACTATAAGAACAATATTATAGTATATTTAAAATCTTTTTGTTTGTTTGTTTTGAGACAGAGACTCAAGCTGTTACCCTTGGTAGAGCTCCATGATGTCACAGCTCACAGCAACCTCAAACTCTTGGGCTTAAGCAATTCTCTTGCCTCAGCCTCCCAAGTAGCTGGGACTACAGACACCCACCATGATGCCCAGCTATTTTTGGGTTGCAGTTGTCACTGGTGTTTAGCAGGTCAGGGCCGGGCTTGAACCCACCAGCTTTGGTGTATGTGGCCAGCACCCTACTCACTGAGGGACAGGCACTGAGCCTATTTAAAATTTTTTAAGAAATGAAATTCTAGAGAAGAAAATTCTCAAAGTGTGGATATGGAGCAATATGAAATTATTAGAGCAAATTAATTAATTTTTTTTTTTTTGCAGTTTTTGGCCGGGGCTGGGTCTGAACCTGCCACCTCTGGCATATGGGGCTGGCACCCCACTTTTTTGAGCCACAGGCACCGCCTGCAAATTAATTTTTTTACAGAGTGCGATTTTGTGAATTTTTCTGATAATTTATAGACAATATTATTTGAGTTCATATTGCACTGCTGTAACAAATTACAGATGGGGTATATTGTCATGTACAGAGTTTATTTCTCACAGCTTTAAAGGCTGGAAACTTCAGGGTCAAGATGCCGGTGCTGGCATCTGGAAAGGTGCAGCATATTTGGGAATACTTAAAGGAAAAGTCATATCTTGATGTACTTGCATTGCTAGTAATAATAATATTATAAGCTGAAAATCAATATTCACGTGTTAGTTATAAGTAAGGTTAGATTGAATTAAGAATATGATTGCAGAGGACCAGCAAGGGAAAACAGAAATGGGAGAGAAGTGGGTGCAGAAAATCCTGTGCCCAGTGCAACATGCCTTGCTGGAGGCCTGGCGCCTTTTAAAACTCCAGAAACCTCTTGCTGAAATTTCACCCCTACCCCAGCGTTACTCCATGTCTGCAGAAGTCTCTAAGCAGGCCAGTCTTTCCCAGGCAGAAGCCTCTAATTGCCTGGGAGGAGTGATTTTGTGAAGTTAGGATACATAGAATGTTTAAATCTTGTTAAAGACGGCAAGATTCGCTCCAGACCAAATAAGGAGATAAAATATCTCTTTACTTCTGTCATGTTGATATGACCAGAAGCTTCTGTCTGTCTGAGCACCAAGCTTCTTGAGTATTAGTTGCTACTTCCGTGATTTGTGTTCTGGCCTAATCAGGGTCTTTGCTGACATCCTGCTCTCAGACTGTTTTTCACTGTCCCATACTCTGTTAGAGATCATAAATATCTTAGAGCAATAAAAATAAGAAGTAAATCCATCCAATTAACATAGTTAGTTAAAGAAATAGTTTAGTTAGAAAAATGCGAGCATAGCAAGAACCACGACGATGTAATTATCTGCCTTTTCCTCATGGGGGGGAACAAGGGTGTATGAAATAAAACGGAGCTAGTCTGGCACAAGATGCTGCATGTGTGTTGAACCTCATAACGAAAAGCATGCAAATTCCTGGCCTAGCCAACTCTTTAACGTTCTCTTTGTCTCTTGTATTTTCATTTTCTTTATCCTCTCCTTTCGACCAAGCCACTGGGAGGGAACCCACAGTGTTGTTGGGGCTGGTACTCAACAGGAAGGAATTTCTTGTTGTATCATAACGGTTATAAAACAGACACACAAGAAAGAGACAGAGATGAGAGGGAGATAGGACGGAAGAGAGAGAGGAGGGGGAGAGAGAGGGGCTGAACTCATCTCTTTATAATTATTTCATTCCCACAATGGTGTCATTAATCTCTTCAAGAAGGCCGAGCTCTCATCTCCTAATTACATCCTAAATGTCTCTCCTCTTACTAATATAATAATAGAAAGTGAATTTTCAGATGAGTTTTGGAGGGTATAAACATTCAGACCATAGTAAATATTATATGTAGTAATTTAATCATTCAGTTGTTTATTCCTTCAACAAATAAATATTTGAGAGCTTACTGAAGGCCAGACATTGTGTGCTGACTATGAGCAAAATATTAAATGCCATGTCCTCTATTCTCTTTATTTTTCCTCTTTTTAAAAAATTTTTTATTAAATCATAGCTGCGTACATTAGTGCAATCAAGGGGTACAATGTGCTGGTTTCACATACAATCTGAAATGTTTTCATCAAACTGTTTAACATACCCTTCATGGCATTTTCTTAGTTATTGTATGAAGACTTTTATATTCTGCATTTAGTAAGTTTTGCCTGTACCCTTCTAAGATGCACCATGTCCTCTATTCTCAATGTGCTTAGCCCTC
>CAUYRH010130190.1:0-45845 GCA_963574655.1 Perodicticus potto | reverse complement strand
GAAAAGATGTAAGTCTCACTCTGAGGAAGACCAAAGGGTGTGGTTCCTGATTTCTTCTTAATAACAAAAATTAGGGCTTTCCAAGGGCTATTAGAGAATTCAATATGACCAAGGTTTAACTGCTCTGGTATTAAAGCCTCGCGTCCCTGTAGCTTCTCTTGAGTTGAAGAGAAGCTGATCTATCCAGACTGGGTCAGATGTGTTCAGTGTAATAGGATCTGCTGTCACATGAACAGCTGCAATCAGTGGCCTGAAATGCAATGCTCAAAACTGAGGCCTTGGCATGGGAGCTGTGGTTTCAGTTGCAAAGGCTGGGTTATTCCCTGAGCATGTTTACCCAACTCTGCATCTCTCCCCCATATATTGCATGGAAGGTGTTCCACCAAAAAGTTTGAAAGTACCAGAATTACCTTCAGCATTGGTCTGAATAAGGATGGCAGAACTTTGAAGGGGATTTTGACTCATACCTATTCCATGCAACTGAGTCATGAACAGGGTCAAAGACCAGGCTTAAGGCCAATGTTGCTTTGACATTGATGCCGGAATTTCAGGTTCTTGGTCTCAGACGATTCGAAGAAGGAATCGACGAACCACAGGTAAGTCAGGATTTATTTACAGGAAAGAAGAATTACCAGTGGAGGAAAATCCAAACCTCCAGGCAAGAGGACCCAGGAAGGGAACAAACTCTCCTGCTCCCTCTCTGAGGTCCAGCCAAGGTCTGCTTCTGGAGAGGAACAGACAGCTCTTCCTGTTCCCTCTCCGAGTTCTAGCCGAGGTCTGCTTCTGGAGGGAACAGCCAGCTCTTCCTGTTCCCTCTCCGAGTTCTAGCTGAGGTCTGCTTTAGAGGGGAACAGGCAGCTCTTCCTGTTCCCTCTCCAAGATCCAGCCAAGGTCTGCTTCTTAGCTGTTCTCTCTCCGAAGTCCTGCTGAAGTCTGCCCCTGAGCTCTCTGCTCAGGGGTTTATATAGTCCCAGGGACTTGTTTTGCCGGAACTTCTTAGGGGCGGTCTTCATCAGTTACAGCCAGCTGTCCAATGAAGACCTGGTCCCTGGAGACTGACATGATATTGACCAATCAGATTTGCACGTGGAGCAGACAGCAAGGCGTGGCCCTTCCGCACAGGTCCAGCCCTTTCGCAAGCTGGTTTCTCCATCCGCCACAGCATCAGCGCCGCCAGGGCCAAGGCAGCAGTTGTAGAGCTGCTTTGTCCTGCATCACTGATATAGGGTAGAAACGCATGTCCATCATCAGAGGAACACACTGGAACTATCACTGTTTTCCCTTAGTCCAATTACTATACTCAACTCTATATCTTATTGTTAAAATGTATTCTCAGGGAGCTTTCATATTCTCCCTCCATTGACTCTGAGTCCCCGGCTAGGCCCCCAGGTACCATCAAGTAAAGTCATCAGAAAGCAAGGAGAGTGTTCCTCTCACAGTCCTTCCACTGAGTTCTATAACGACTATGCTTAGAGGATAGGAAACATGTATTTCATCTTGTCCAAACTCTTTATTCATCTCTTCATCTTCATTTTTCTTACCATAATTGTCACTTTCTACTTTAGGCAATTATTTGCAGAATTTTTCTCCCCTTCAAGTGCCTAGGGTCCTTGAAAGTGGGACTTGTGTCATGGAACATCATAGGCACTAAATAATTTCTGAATGTTTGAATAAATGCAGAAACAATTCACCTTTGTTTCCTTCACTGCATCATATACATGATAGATGCTAAAAATATATTCAGTATTTGAATAAGCAAGTTAATGAATGAAAAGATGAATTTGTGAAGGCCAGTTATCAGACAAGGCAGTACAAGAGATCTTTAGTACTTTTACCATCAGTAAGTGCATTTATTCATACAGGACACAGGTATGGAATGTAAATATATTCTGAGTATTCTACTTTGGCCTAGAATGTAAAGATGATGAAAAAACCATACTAGCTCTGAAGAAGCTCAAGTGTTTTAGGCCCAGACTAGATGTAGATTCTTTCATGCTGTGCTTACCTGTCCAAAGTAACTGTACCTCCCTAAATCCTATGGTTTAATCATCATAGTGAACCCTCCTCTCAGCACCCTGCAGCTGGCTACAAAACAGTGAGTGGAGGAAAAAGACTTGATTAACTATAAAACTTGCTGGTCTCTTCCAGTTTAAAAACTCTTTGGATAGTTCCGTTGCTTTTAAACAAATATGCAGCCCCTGAGATGCCCCACCTTCATACTCATTTCTGTGATGGTGTGAGGGTTTGTGTGATCTTCTAGCCTCCCTGTGGCCCTTGCCTAATGTCCTCGTGGGGCAGCTAGCCAGTGGTTTGCTATGCGCTTGCTGCCCTGGGTGTAGAGCTGAGAGCCAGCTCTGTGGCTTCTGCTTCGCTCAGCACCAGGCAGCCCTCCCGCTCCTGGTGAACTGTCCACACATGCCTGTGATTCTCACTGAAGCTGCAGCCCTCCAGATGTCTGGCTGTGAATCCATTTGGTCTGTAGTCTGAGGGTCCTACCACATGGACTGCCCCCTACATCCCTTCCCACTCCTGATAAGCCAGGTTGCACCCTCTGCGCATGCTAAGATTTCTGTATGTCTTCCAGGAATACAGGAGCTAGGGAGGAGTCTAGATGCTTCAGTGCTCTGCTAACCACATTTTACGTCCACTTATTCTCTGATGTAACCTCTTCAGCTTGCTGTGAAGCTGCTGTCCCCAATAGAAACCAATCCTTTGTTTTTAGTTGCCCCTGAAATTCTGTCTGTCTTCTGAGACTTCAGTCCAGAGTGGTATCTTTGGGCACGTATGAGTCAGCCCTTACTTCCCGGTCAGTTTCCTTTCCTCTTCCCATGCCCCGCAGGTGGGAGGGACAAGTGTTTTCCTGCTCTTCCTCTCTAGCGGGACTTCCTGTCTCCCAGCTTCCTTCCAGGGACTCGGGCCTCCTGGCTGGGCCTTGAGGGAGGAAGGGGCAACCCTCCCCATTCTGGAAGAAACTCTGTGGTAGTGGGCAATCCGGATTCTTGATATGTTGGAGGAGAATTATGGAATTTACAATTCCTTATTCTCAATGAACCTGACTTCTTAGATGCTTCTGTGCTAAAGAAATCAAGAAAATCAGCTTTGTGTTTTAAAGCTGATCAGTGACCTCGCCATTCTATGAACCTGGTCTCTTTTCCTCATGGCTCAGTTTTAGAGGCAGATGTCTGTATGAGGCATGATTTAAGGGGGGAGGGCGGGGGGGCTAAACTTCCAAAATTTTATACCTATTCTGCTGGGAGACAGATCTGTAAACAAATTATAATGTGGTGTGAAGGATAGTAAAATGGGGCTGTGAACAAAATGCCAGAGGATTACAGACGAAGAGTGACTTGGAAGACTCCAGAGGTGACATTTAAGCAAGGTCTGTAAACCTAGATTTTATTGACAACATGAATCTGACAATAAAGCGGGGCACATGGTTCCCTGGTGATTTTCAGGTCCAATGATGCACATAGACAGGTTATAAATAAGTGAGATGCCCTTACATGTTTTTTTCTTCCTTTCTCTCTCCCAATCTTTCTCTCTCTCTCTGCATTGGCTTTCCCACCTACCTATAAGTGAGAATAAAAACCTTTCCCCTGGTGTGACCATGGTGTGCAAAAGTAACCTTGCATTTGGTGGTCCATGTTTATCTTCCATCTCTAAGGCAAAAATAATGCAGCCAACAATAATACATTCTATTGTTCTTACCCTGCTACTGGCTCCTAATACAACTTCTTTCTGCCAAGTTTCTCTGTCCTTCCTACATACAGTCTTTCAACAGTGCCCCTGCTGGTCTTCCAACATTCCCAGGCTTGTCCTGACTCACAGGACAATCAGCCAAGCTGGGACACTCACTATCTTAGCAATGCTTCCAATACCTAGCACTCAATAAATGCCAGCTCCTTTTACTTGCATATTTTCCACTTCATGTATTCTTTCCATTGATCAAACTTACAAAAAATAAAAAAGATACATTTTGTTTAATCATCCCATCCTCTCACACACTTGCACAGCAAATTTAGAAGGAGCAATAAATTTCACAGTTGCGTGCAAAATGATCTAGGTGAAAGATCATGGCTTAAGACCTGAGAGAAGGCTGGGAACCCCACCTTTTAGTTAGCTTTCCCACTGATTCATCATGGTGTTACTTCAAGTAAGATCATTACTGTCAGTTAATAGAGGTGAAATCTCATAAAAATTAATGAGGTTTCTGCTAAATATGAACAAAACTCTCCCAACCCACTCTGTTTGGAGAGGAAATATCAGGGGATATTGCACAAGTAAGCGTGGTAATATCCTACGTGGAATCCTGTTTTCATAGGACCAGGGGCTAAGCAAATCTGAAAGCCTTGGCATGCTTGCACACGTTGCCATGTGAAATTAAAAAAGTTTTCCCCCATGGCACTGCCTGGTCTGCAATGAACATGTTTCTGAAATAATATTCTCAAATACATTTTTGCCAATGATATATACTTCGAACATACTGGGAAGTAGACCAGAGTACTTCTTGTAAATTGGAAAAATCATTTTGTATTATGAATAGTAACTCATATTTTTCTATATGTATTCTTTCTATGCGTAGAGTTTGTGAAAAGTGAAATGCTCTTTTAATTTTTTAAAAACACTCTTATAGACCAGTATTATACTACAAAGTTTCATACTTAAATTCTCAGAACTGGTGGCCAAATTTCGGAGCCTGGCATAATTGGTGAAGAAGGAAGACTTGGAAGATAAAGGAGGTCCAGTCTCAGATTTCCCCAGGCCTCCTTTATTCTCACACATGTGGATCGACTAACCCCTGGCAACACGAGACCTCCAGACACAAATGCCCTCTACAGAACACAAGGGGTAGACTTGTGGGTGGTTAAAGGTACTAAATCATTTCATCAATGATTCATTCATTTAAGTAAGAATTTCAAATAAATTTAATAGGTACTCGAGAAGCATGTGTGTGTGTGTGTGTGTGTGTGTGTGTGTGTGTGTGTGTAAAAGAGAGAGAGAAAAAGAGAGGGAGGGAGTGGCAGAGACAAAAAAAGAGAAAGCACAGCATTCAAATCCCACAGGTTTTCTAATGGTCAAGTAAATACAATTGTTAACTTTAACTTCAAAATTTTCTTTACTTTGGAATCTTCTGAATTGTAAGCCTTGATAGAAACTAATTTTAATTAAACAAAAGACTCAGTGTTCCAATTAGCCACATTTTAAGATCTTGCCAATTAAGGTGTGCTTGTTGGCTGAATGTATTTATTTGGCCTTCGAGTGATTTGACTTTTGTAAACAGGAAATCTTTTGATAGAAATTTAGTATCAGTTTTTATTCTGTTCACCCTCCCCCCACCTTTCTTCAAGCAAAATTCTATAAATAAAATCATTGATAATTTCTCATAGTGTTTTTCCGGGTGATTATTCCCTGGTTGCTGAGACATTAAAGATTCTTAATCAGATCAAAGAGAAAGTCAAAGATATTCTGTGGTCGATGCAAGATTTGAGGATTTAAAAAAAAAATCAATAATTAGTTTTTGCTTTTTAAAATGATACCGTATTCTATAATGGATTTACTTAAAGGACACAATATGAAAAGATAATGGACTTAAAAAGAGCTAGTTTGTAACAAAATTTTTGTAATTAGTTAATATAATGTCAGAATTAAGAAATAGATAATTTCTGAATGGTTTCATTAGAAACATTTTCTATATAATTCTCTTTACATTTTAAATAAAAATGAACTGAAAATCATAACAAGAGTTTACTATATAAGAACTAAAGTGGTTTGATAAACAGCAAAATTTATACATCTAAATTCATATTATCCTTCAAAGTTCTTATCTTTTAATAGTATACGCCTATTTCCATGTGGTTACCAGATGTTCAAGTATTTTAGAATTTCTTTTTTGAAATCTCATTCAGAACCAAGTCATGCAAATTTCTTTATAATTTATCCTTCCTTTGGATCCAGAAAGTATTATCTAGCTTAATCCAGCATTTTGGTTCTTTCTAAGTAATAAAAACTACACCTAAAGGATGAGCAACTGCTTCCATTAAGGATATTCCAGCCAGTGCTCAGAGGTGCTTTCAAAGATTTTCAACATTTTTGAGTGAAAAGAGTTTCATTAAAATACAACCACAACCTTTCAGAGTGACTATCTTGAATGAAAACCGTGTTCAGATGAATGAATTCCAGTGAATTATAAAAGATTAGGTATGTAAACACCTGCACATCCCACTCAATAAGTGGCAGTTTTCTTCTTCCTTTAAAAAAGAAAAACCTCGTTGTTTTCAAGGCACACCTTTCATTATGCATGGACATAGTAGACAGATTAATGGCCCTTCAAAGATGTCAATGTTCAAATCCCTATAATATATAAATAGGTTACTTCACATGACAAAAGGTACTCTGTAGATGGGGTTAAACTAATGATGTGGAGATGGTGATATTATCCTGAATTATCTGGGTGACCCCAATGTAATCACAAAAGTCCTCTGAAGGGAAAGGCGGGAGTCAGAGTAGGAGGAGATGGGATAGTAGAAGTAGAGGTCAGAGAGAGAGATTTGAAAATACCACACTGCTGGCTTGGAGACTGGAGGAAGGGGCCCCAAACCAAGGCATGCAGGCAGCCCTTAGAAGCTGAGAAAGGCAAAGAAAGAAATTCTCTCCTAGAGCCTACAGAAGGCACACAGCCCTGCCAACCCTTTGATTTCAGGACTTCTGAGCTCAGAAACTGTTAAATAAATGTGTACTGTTTTAAGCCACCAAGTTTGGGGTCATTTATAATAGCAGCAATAGAAAATTGATACAATTGTGGACAATATTTAAATCCTCCCCACTTGTTAGAGATTAAAGGTTTACGTTCCTTCAAAATTCACGTGTTGATATCCTAATCCCCGATGTGATGCTTTTTGGAGGAGGATCCTTTAAGAGATTACTAGACCATCAAAGTGGAGCCCTCACAACTGGGATTAGTGCCCTTATAAAAGGGCCCCCATTGACCTCCTTTGCCATTTATAACATGTGAGGGCACAGAGAAATGACAGCCATCTAACAGCCAGGAGGTAGGCCTGCATCAGACACCCAATCTGCTGGGGCTTTGATTTGTGATTTGCCACCTTCAAAACTGTAGGAAATAAATTTGTATTGTTCATAAGCCACTCCATTCATAGTATTTTTTTTTTTTTAGTTTTTTCATTCTTTTATTGTTTCAGGTTAATTCAGAGTATAAAGAATTAGGTTAAAATATTTGCATTTGTCAGGTAGAGTCCCTCTTATAATTGTGTCCCACCCCAAGAGATATGCCAAACCCCCTTACATTTTTCCCATTAAGGGGGAGCACACCCAGCCCCCTCTCACCTCCCCTCTCCACACTCCCTCATTCCCCTGCCCCCCACCTTAATTGATGTTGTTCTCTTTGGATCCTTGCTTCTCCATTCTTGTGATCCTTTACTAAGAAGAATAATTCACAGTATTCTCTTATAACAGCTGATGCATAACGACACAACTCCCAGACAGCTTTCACAGCCCTGGCCATTTGGAGGCCTTCTTCTAAAGGATCTGAAAACACAGGCACAAGAGCAGTTTTCTCTTGTCCATTTGTGCTCCTGTTTTCATTGTTTGTAAAAAGAAGCCTGCCTGGGAACTGTTCCTTCTTTGAACTAAAATGCCAGTTCTCCCAGCACTGCCTAGATGGGCCCTTTGGAGTACTTTGGTGCTATCTGCCATGAATGAATGGACATGAAAATGCTTCTGTGCTTTGTCTGGTTCCATTGACAGAAGTGCTCACTTTGACTCTACCAGTATACAAAATTTACCTGTTACAAATGGTTAAAGTAGGACAGTGCCCTTGTGCTTAATAATAGAAAAAGGGGGGGAAAGTGCATAGGCTGCTTCCACTGGCAATGCTGTTCATAAATCAGTAAAAGCTTATAAGCTGCTTTGAGACCAAAGTGTATAGTCTTAAAGCTAATAAGAATTTTTAAAACTCAGACAATGAGAATTTACAGAAACAGCAGCATCTGAGAAAAACAGCAGGAGTTCCTTTTGTCTCTCTTCTTCCTTTCTTCCGTCTTGTTTATGTCTTCTGATTTAGGGCCATTTCTAATTCAAGAGCCTTTGAACGGGAAGATAGAGCATGACTGGGCATTTTTGGAGTCCATTAAGGAGGGAGTGCTGTGAGTACTTTAGGAGCTGTGACGCTGGGCCAGAGAATGACAATAGGAAATCACAACTGCACAGGGGCTCTCCTCTTTCATTCTTCACTGCAGACATCACCTCACTAAGCAGTTTCATGCAGTACAGTTTAACTCAATGACAGCAAATCTCCCCCATGTGGTTCAGAGAAATAGAAATTATTCATTGCTTCATTTGTTATTCATTCATTCAACATCTACTGTCTGCCAGGCAATGCGATAAGCACCTAGGACTTAGCTCAGCTGTCACCTTCCCAGTAAGCTTTTCCCTGTCTTCCCTGTCTAAATGGCAGCCTCTCACTCCATTGCACACTCTGTTCCCTCTCTACTGTTTTATTTTTTTCTGTAGTTCTTACCACCATTGACATCCTATACATATATTTTACTTAATTGTCTATCTCTTTCTACATAAGATTACATACTCTATAAAGGCAGACTTTTTTATTGTCTGGATTTTTATATCCTGTGATAGTGCCTACATGTAATTAGTACTCCATTAACATTTTTTTTACTTGTTTCCCCCCAAAATATAAAGGGGGTACAAATGTTTTTGTTACATGGCTTGAGTCAGGGATATAACTGTGCGCATCACCAGAATAGTGTTCATTATACCCAGTAGGTAGGTTTTTACTGCTCCTTCCTCCCATGCTTGATTTTCACTAAATTTCCTTCCCTTTGTCCACTGTGTAACCAATGATTATTTTCCATTTATTAAGCACATGTGATGTTTGTTTTTCCATTCTTGAGATGCTTCGCTTAGGATAATGGACTCTAATTCCTTCCAAATTGCTGCAAAAGGCATTAATTCATCCTTTTTATGGCTAATACCCCACGGCATACAGATACCACGTTTTGTTAATCCACTTATAAATTGATAGGCACTAGGGTTGACTCCATGTTTGTCATTATGAATTATGCTGTGATAAACACTCAAGTACAGGTGTCTTTTTGATAAAATAACTTCTTTTCCTTTGGGTAGAGTCCCAGTAGTGGAATTACTGGATCAAATGGTAGGTTTATTTTAGTTCTTTGAGAAATCTCCATAGTGTTTTCATAAAGGCTGTACTAATTTTCATTCCCACCAACAGTGTCAAAGCATTACTCTCTTTCTGTATCCATGCAAACATCTATTGTTTTTGGATCTTTTAGTAAGAGCCATTCTAACAGGAGTAAGGTGATATATCATCGTGATTTTAATTTGAATTTCCATGGTAATTAGAAATGTTGAACATTTTCTCATGTTTGTTGGCCACTTGTCAATCTTCTTTTGAAAAACTCTGTTCATATCTTTAGTCTACTTTTTAATGGAGTTGTTTATTTTTCTTGCTGATTTCAGTTCTTTGTCGATTCTGAATATTAGCCCTTTATCAGACATGTAGTTTACAAATATTTTCTTTCATTCTGTAGGATATCTTTTTACTCTTTTGATTACTTCCTTACCTGTGCAGAAGCTTTTTAATTTAATCAGGTCCCATTTTACTTATTGTTGTTGTTACCGTATTTGCCTTTGGGTCTGAATCATAAATTTTTTGCTTGGACTGATATCCAGAAGAGTTTCCCCTACATTTTCTTCCAGAATTCCTAGGGTTTCTTGCCTTACATTTAATTTTTTATCAATCTTGAATTAATTTTTGTGAGCGGTGAAAGAGAGGGATCCTTTTTCATTCTTCTTCACGTGGCTATCCAGTTTTCCCTGTGGCTATCCATTTATTGAATAGGCCTTCTTTCCCCATTGTACATTGCTGTCTGCTTTGTCAAAGATCAGTGTGCTGTATGTGGATGGTTTTAATATCTGGGTTCTCTATTCTGTTCTTTTGGTCCATATCTCTATTTTTGTACCAATATCATGCTGTTTAGATTACAAAAGCCTTATAGTATATGTTGACGTCCGATTATGTGATGCCTCCAGATTTGTTCTTTTTACTTAAGATTGCTTTGGCTATTCTGGCTCATTTCTGGTTACAAATGAACCATAGAATTATTTTTCTAGATCTGTAAACTGTGCCATTATTATTTTCATGGGAATTGCATTGAATCTGTAAATCACTTTGGGCAGTATGAACATTTTAACAATGTAGATTCTACCAATGCCTGAGGATAATATATTTTCCACTTGTTTGTATCATCTCTGATTTCTTTCCTCAGTGTTTCATAGTTCTCCTAGTAGGGACCTTTTACCTCAATGGTTAAATATATTCCTAGCTATTTTATTTTCTTTGTAGCTATTGCAAATAGTATTGAGTCCCTCATTTGACTCTCAGCTTGACTGTTACTGGTATATGGAAATACTACTGATTTGTGCACAGTGATTTTATAACCTGAGACTTTGCTAAATTTATTTATTAATTCCAGGAGTCTGTTGGTGGAGTATTTGGGGTTTTCTAGATATAAGATCATATCATCAGTGAAAAGCAATAGTTTGACCAGCTCTTTTCCAATTTGACTGCCATTTGTTTCTTTCTCTTGCCTATTGCTCTGGCTAGGACCTTCAGCACTATGTTAAACAGTAGTGGTGACAGTGGGCACCTTGTCTTCTTCTGCTTCTTAGGACCAATGCTTTCTGCTGTTCCCTATTCAGTTTGATGTTGCCTGTGAGTTTGTCATATATGGCTTTTATAATTTTGAGATATGCTGCTTCTATGCCTATTTTGTTGAGGGTTTTCATTATGAAAGAATTCTGAAGAATGCTTTTTCTGTGTTTATTGAGATGATCATGTGGTCTTTGTTTATGCTTCTGTTTATGTGGTAAGTCACATTTATTGATTTATAGATGTTAGACAATCCCTGCATCCCTGTGATGAAGACCATTTGGTCATGGTGGATTTTTCTTTTTTTGATGTGCTGTTGAATTCAGTTTGCTAGTAATAATATTTTATTGAGTATTTTTCTGTTTATGTTCATAAGGAACAGTGATCTGTAATTTTCTTTTTTTGTTGCATCCTTTCCTGGCTTTGGCATCAAGGTGATAATGTAAGTGTCATGGAACAAGTCAGGGAGGACTTCCTCCTTCTCAGTATTAGGGAGTAATTTCTGCAGTGTCAGTACCCGTTTTTCGTAGGTCTGTGTGAATTTGGCTGTGAATCCTTCTAGTCAGGGGCTTTATCTTTTTTTGTTGGAAGACTTATTATGGCTTCAGTTTGGGTGCTCATTAGTGATCTCTTCAGGATTTCTGTTTCTTCCTGATCGAGTCTTGGAAAGAATGTGTCTATTCCCTGTAGGATTTCTAATTTGTGTTCATTGTGATTTGGTAATATTCATGATAATATGTTGTATTTCTGTAGTGTCATTTATAATATCTCTTTTTTATTTCTGATTGAGCTTATTTGGGTCCTTTCTTTTCTGCTTTTGGTGAAACTAGCAAGAGGTTGATCAATTTTATTTATCTTTTCAAAGCACCAACTTTGTATTATTTTTTTGCTTTACATTTCTTGAGTTTTTCTTTGACTTTTATTATTTGTTTTCTTTTTCTGGCTTTGGGTTTGGTTTGCTCTTCCTTTTCTAGTTCCTTGAGATGTGATATTATATTGTTAATTTGAGATTTTTCTGATTTTTTTTTTTTGATGTGGACATTTAAGGCTGTAAATTTTCCCCTTAGGAAGGCTTCTGCTGAATTCCATAGAGATAGGTAGCTTTTTTTCTCTTTGTCATTCTATTCAAGGAATATTTTGATTTCCATCTTAATTTCTCTATTGACCTGATAATCATTCAGCAACAAATTGTTTAATTTTCATGACTTAATTTCCCTAAGTGTTACTTTTAAAATTGAATTCTCCTTTTATTTCACTATGGTCTACAAAGATACATGATATAATTTTAATTTTTTTTTAATTTTTTGAGGCATGCTTTGTGGCCTAAGATATGACCAATCTTAGAGAAGTGACCTCTACATATCAGACACTCTGTTCAGACTGAGCAACTAAGTCACAAATGATCCCATTCAGCAAGGGAAGAATCACGGGAAGAGGAATCATTTGGGAACAGAGATGCAAGTTAATTTGAGACAGGCTGAGCTGTGGGCACTTTTGGCACATCCACATCAGATCAGCAGGTGGTTATATGGCTTTGGAGTTCAAGAGATAGATGCAGGTTAGAAAGTCATTAGCATAGAGATGATTTTTAAAGCCAGAGCAGTGAGTGACATCATCTGGGTTAAATGTGGAGCAACAAGAAGAGCTACTGTGACCCAGTTCTGAGGACACGTCATTTGAGAGATGAGAGTAGATCCAGGAGCTCAAGAAGTAGTCTGAGAAGGAGCCCTGAGGGGTGGAGAAGTGGTGGCTGAGCGCACCTAAAGGAGGGAGTGTCAGATTCTGCACTGAGTAAAAAGAGACTAAAACCTGTCTGCTTGGCTCAAAAACAGGAAATGTATTTTTGTGCAGTTTTGGTGATGTTTAGGGAAGAGAAACCAGATTGCTGTGAGTGGAGGTGTTGAATGGATGTTGAAGAGAAGGAGACAGTGGCTGAACGCCACTCTGTTTGAGAAGTTTGGCAGGAACGTAAGTGGGGTGGTGACAACCAGGGGGTGGGTGGCACATGTAGAATGTGAAAATTACAGAGCCAAGGACTGAACTCTCAGACACACAAACTTCGAGGGACCAAAAGAATGAAAAGACAGAAGGAAAGGCCAGAGAGGTAAGAGGGAAAAATAACCAGATAAATCAAGAAAGGAGAGAATTCAAGGAGAGAGTGATCAGTAGTGCCAGATACCAGCAAGGTTTGCTAAGTTAAGAAGTCAAAAGTGGCTGTGCAATTTAGATTTGGTGATGGTGCCCAGGGCGCTGTCAGTACTGCTGCAGTAGGAGGAATGAATGGGGTGAGAGAGCAGAGCCTGTGACTACAGAAGGATCCTCACAGCCTGACACGAAGAGGGAAAGATAAATAGCTACAGAGCAGCGGGCATCAAGAAAATATGAGGCCATGTGTGTATGGTGAAGGACAGCAGCTAGCAGGAAGGGATGAGCATCTGGGAGGCAGGTGGAAAAGCTGAGGGGCAAGGTCCCAGAGAGTGCAGGAGGGGAGGCTTCCAAAGAAGACAGGGCAGAGTCCCCTTCTCTGCCATGTAGGCCCTTTGGGGAGGAAACTGAGTGTGAGCCGGAGAAAAGAAACGTGTGTTCATTGACAACTGTCCACTTGGGCCTAGTATAGAGTGTTTTTTTTCACTCTGGTATCCCCTGCACCTATAGCTATGCTATAGCTGGGTATATAGCAGGCATTAAAAAAATATCTGTTGAATGAATAAATAAATGATTAGTATAAGGTAATACAAATATGATTTTGCCCTTTTTTTCTTTTTAACAAAACTTGGAATAGTGAGTTCAACCTAGAAAAGGACCCCAGAAAGTACAAGATGTTTTTCTCTAGCTTTGAAATTGTTTCTTCCTGCTGTTTTAATATTGTGAGGAATCAAAGGCGATGGAAAATTAATGTAGAATTAATATTTTATCAGAAAACTTTTATTTCCTTCAATATGTGCTTTGAAATGTACACTTGCTTTAATGTTATTGTTCATGTTCTTATATTCATGAATTCTGTAAATAAGAAATACAAGTTAGGGCTTGGCTGACTCAAGGCAATCACTTCTCCACAAACCGCTTAAGACAACCACACAGTATCAGATACCATTAAAAAAAAGATTCTCATTCTCATACACTACATTTTATAACCTATGTCTTTTTAAATTTAAAAAATGGAGGGAAACACCCCCAATCAGTGATCAGTTGTCAACAGCCTCAGAGTTTACTTCTCTCCCAGAGTGTCAGAGAGAGCTCACAGCCTGCTAGTCAGTTGAGGCTAATACAACCTAGATGACCATTATTAGTGGGTCTTACATAGTCTCCCAGGGTGGCCTGCACCTGGATTGCTTAAACTCTTTTCTATAAAGAGAATGGGTGGCCTGGGATGGCATTCTGGCTCTGACAGTCACTATCATTTGACTTCAAGAAAACTACCTACTACTTTAGAACTCTGTTTCCTGTAAAATGTAAAATGGGAACCTTAAGAACCTGTCATTGATCTTGGCATATGTGAATTTCTTGCTTTCTGCTTTTGGAGTCTGGTTTAATAATAATCAGAGCTTGTTCTTAAAGCCAGCGAAAGCTTCGATGATTCCTCATGCTCCTCTACCAGAAGGAACTTGTCCGCTGGGGCAGCTGTATTCTCACTAGTGGCAGATTTCCCCACAACAGAGCTAGAGAGCTTGTGTCTAATTATCTGTATCTTCCGGTCACCTAGATTTCTAGGTATTTGTTCCAGATTTTCAGTGCATGGCAGTGTCATTTTTTTTCTTTTCTTTCTTTTTGCCTTTGAGAGTTGAAGCCAAAAAAGTAAAGTAATATGCTTGAGTGACTAGGAAGTCCTGACAACTGGCACAAAGAGACACATAAAATTCACACTTTTAAATCCTTATCAGTAGAAAAGAGAAAAGCAGTTTGGTGAAAATCTTTTTCTAAATCCTGAAAATAGGACATTTCCTGCAAAACAGCTGTCATATAGTCAGCCCAGTGACAAGTTGTATTAGTTTGGATCTCTTGGGCAACATGATAGGAGCATGGCTCCATCCAGTATGACTATTTTAAGATACTAAAACCTAAATATTAAGTCCTAAGGAAAGGGGCTGAAGGGGAGGAAATGACTCCAGACAATCTTGTCTCCAAAAACCACTTACGACAGCCACACAGTTTTAGATACCTATTCCAAAAAGATAAAAAAAGATTTTCTGAGAAAGAAAAAAAAATGGGGAGGTAGAACATTAGGGGTAGAATGTTGTGGTGTCTACCAGGAAAGTCTGCTCCCAATGTGACCCAGCCATTCTCTTTATACAAAAGAGCTTAAGTAATCAAAGCCCAGGTTGGTACAACTCTCTGGAATTACACTCCTAGCTGGATTTTTAAATGCCTCAACAATGGTGACATATCCAAGCCACAATTAAAATGGTTATTGATTGCATGTGAATATACATTTCCCAAATTATATTCTGTTCTCTTCAGCTGGACTATCTCCCTAGGAAAGACTTTGGTTATGTGTGTATTACTGAAGTTTGTCTTTACAAAGATCCTTCTCTGTTAAAGCTTCTGTTTTACTCACCAGAAATGAATTTATAATATATGTCACTTTTAAAAACAAGGGAATTGCCAATTAGAAACAGGGGAAGAGAATAGGGAAATGTTCTCTTCTCCTGGAATCACCTACCACTTGCCTCAGGTTTAGCCTCTGACAGCTGGGCCACGTGAGTGGAGCTTGTTCCTGGTGATAGCTGGAGGGGAGCTTTAACGAGGAGCTGAAGGCTGGTGGGGCAGGGAGCTGTAGAGGGAGGGAGGCGGTCACCTCATTATTCTCTACTGGAATGGAAGAAGTTGGTCTTTTTTCAAATTTTTTTTATAAACCATCAGCTTCCCTTGAAAAGACTGATCTGATCTTGTAGATTTTTACACTCATAACATGTGCTGTTTTATATATTTTGAAAGCAGTACAGATGCTCTGCGGCTTATGATGGGGTTACATCCTGAAAATATTGTAAGTCAAACCATCCTAAGTCAGGGACCATCTGTATGTGCTCAATAGAGGAAATATGGAAACCACAGAGAATTCACCACCATGAGGTGGTGAAGATTCAGTTATCCTGTTCAAAGATAACCACTGTTACCATTTTATTTTTATCAATTCTGAGTTTTCTCCTTCCAGAGATTTTTAAGTCTAACATTATGGTATGTAGATACTTAATCAAGAAACAAACTTTAACATGAACATATGCCACCTCAACCAAGCATGGTACAAAGAGAATGTAGAGGGATGCCCTCTGTTCTCAAGGTACCACCCAAGTTAGGGAAGGCTTCCATTCCCTTCCCAAAGCTGAGATAATGATAAAACTCCCCCTCTCCATTCCTTCCTCATTCTGCCTCGACAGGAAGTAGCTACTGTCAATGTCAAGTACAAGACTTTACAACTTGGTGGGGTTGTAATGTCCTAACAGAAAATTAAATGGTGTGTGTGTGTGGGGGGGGTGTCCAGAATTCTTCATTTTTGCCACTTTATAAACTGGTAAGGACTGCCCCTTGCTAGAAAGACCCCAAAACAGGATTCAAAGCCTGATAACCATTAGCCCCAGGATGCCTACCTAACAAAGTTTAAGATAAGTTAAATCAGAGTGGGAGGTAGGAAGCAACACTGCCTTCTCCTATCCAGCTCCAACATGAATACAGCTGGCATTGGATCTCCACGTGGTTCCTTGGGTCTTTTAGGTCAACCATGTGAAATTACCAAAATCTAGCCAATCTAACCTACAAAACTCAAATTTCAAATGGATCGTGCTATTATTTTCTGCCAGTTAGAGGAGAGGAAATGTAGTCATTGGAACACAGCATCCAATACTAAAGAAAAAGCAGTACATGTAGAGTGTTAGACTCAAAAGATAGCCTCTAAATAGACATTTTATCTGAATATAAACATAATGCTGTATTCTGCTTTTATGAGGGAAGTTAAGGCCATAAGTTAAAGAGAAAGAACAAGCCTTGCTAAGTTTGGGGGTTTCTAAGTACAAAATGAGAACGCTAGAGGGGTTTCTTGAAATGTTTGTTCTTAATTTGAAGAGAAATTTTCCCATCTTAATTACCTAGATTTCCTCGCCGTCTTCACCCATGTTACAGACCATCTAAGTCAGGAAACAAAATACCATGATATGCTAACTGACACTCTGGTTTGTTTTTTCCATTAGTTAAAGTGACTCTTTGAAAGAGGGAAAATCTAAGTTACAAATTTGATCTTTTCGTAAACATCAGATCCTTCTTTATGGAAAGAAGTAGGTTATTGGCCTTTTCTTGCACCTCTAGGCAAAACTACTCATTCTTTCAAAAATTAAAAGAATTTTGTTTATACTTTGGATCATTTGGTGAAACTTTACATAATCAACTCATAGAAAAAAGTTTATAGGCTGAGATATGACATTTAAATGCTATGCGATGATCTTCACTTTGCTTTGATTAATTCAAGCAGCAAAAACCCACTTTCATGTTTATCTGACACCAATATCACTATGCCCTTTATGAAAGTATAATTTACATCCTGTATCTTCCAACAATTACAATAAATGTAAATATCCAAATTCAAAATTTCATTTGAAGTCCTATAAGAGTTTAGAAAAAGATACAGATTTGCCCCAAAAGTCTTCATTTAACATTTGACAATGAGAGAATGAATATTGTAAAAGTTCTTTGAAATCCCTGGGGATTTTTTAAGTGGCAAAAATGAAGACTAAAAAATAGGACAGTAAATTTCATCTGGAAGAAAAAACAGATGAGAATAGCTAAGACAATTTTGAAAACAATGAATAACGGAAAACCAATTTGCCTTAGATGACCTTAAAAATGCATTTGTAAAGCTACAGCAATTAAAGTGACATGATACTGTTGATGATAGTATTCTACATAATAGGGCCCCCAAACCAATCTTACTATAGTATATCAAATACACCCCAGAGAAAATAGTACAGACCAAAAATAGAGGGACAGATTGTTCAACATACGCAACAAAAACCCATAAATCCATTACTGTACAGTCATGATTTAATAAAGAAAAAAAATAAAAAGAAATCAAATTAGATTTTACTTAATCTCATGCAATAAAATATTTCAGGTGAATTAAATTTTTACGTGGTAAAAAGCGATCATAAATAACTAAAGAATATATAGATGACTATTTAGCTGATTTTGAAAGAGAGCAGAAATTTCTAAAAAATGAACTTATAAATAAACCCCGAAAATTTTTCAAAAACATGCTACAAAAACATTTTCAACAAATACGGCAAAAGTCTTAACAGCCTTATTATAGAAAGATATTTATGTAGCAGTAATAATACTGATACTTTAGTAAAGAGAAATGAACCTGCTGGCTTATGCATGAAAGGATATTTCCCAAGAGAAAGATAGATAATTAACATTTACATGCAGATTCAAAAGATTTTGCTTCATCAGTCATCACATTATTTTAAAACAATCATGAATTTTATATGTTATTAATTAGCAATTTTAAAAACAGTAATATGTAAATTGACAGGAGTACATTAAGACTGGAATATTCATACTCTTTTAACTTCCTGGAGAAGAAGTTGACAGTATGTAATAAGAGTTTTTAAAAGCTTATGCTCTTTAAACCTGAAATTTCATAGCCAGGAATTTACCCTGAGGAATATTCAGAGATATAGGCAGCGGTGTAGTGTGTTCTTTGAAGCATTGTTTATCATTAAGAAAAACTAAGAATAAATGAAACACTTAAAAATAGAAAAATGATTTAAAAAGTAATATATCAAAAAGTATTTATAAATACCCTATTTAAAAATAGGCAAAAATAGGAATAGACATTTTTTCAAAGATATAAAATGGCTAATATGCATATAAAAATGTTCAATATCATTAATCCCTAGAAAAATTCAAATAAAAATCATAAGATACTACTTCATAAGCAGTAGGATAGCTATAATCTAAAAACAATAGTAATAACAAATGTTGACGAGGATGTAGAGAAATAGAAAGCTTGCACACTACTAGTGTGATTGTAAAATGGTATAGCCCCTTAGGAAAACAGTCTGGTGAATCCTCAAAATGTTAAACCCAGGATTATTATATGACTCAGCAAGTCCCCATAAAAGCTTGTTTGTAGATGTTCACTGCAGTATTATTCACAAGGGCCAAAAAGTTGAAACAACCTAAATGTCCATCAACTGAGGAATGGATAAGTAAAACCTGTTACACGTAAGTCACTACAAAAGTTTTGAGATAGACTATGTTATGTTCCATTATTTCACAGCCTTTCTGATTCGCACGGGCAAGTTTCAACTTGCTCAGTTTATCGGTGCTGTTGGGAGGGCTTCATTTGTTTCTGTTCGCACAGATTTTTTTTTTTCTTTTTTTTGCAGTTTTTGGCCAGGGCTGGGTTTGAACCCCACCTCCAGCATATGGGGCCAGCACCCTACTCCTTTGAGCCACAGGCACTGCCTTGTTCGCACAGACTTTACATTTCTTGAGTTTGGGGTATCTCAAATATTTCATAATGACCTACATATTTAAAGAATGCAATATTATTCTGCAATAAAAATGAATGAGGTCGTGATAAATTCTACAACATGGATGAGTCATGAAAACATCATGGTAAGTGAAAAAACCAAGTCACAAAGGGCCAAATAGTATATGGCCCATTTATTTATATGAAATATGCAGGATAGGTAGACAGAAAGTAGATTAGTGGTTGCCAGTGGGTGGGGAGAGGGAAAAGTGCTGCGTAACTGGTAACTGCTACTGGATACAGTTTTTTCAGGGGGGTGGTGGAAATGTTCTGAAATTGATAGTGGTGCCTGAGCAACTCTATGAATACAATCAAACCCACTTAATTGTGCACTATCAAGGGTGAATTTTATGATATGTGAATTGCATATCAAAAAATTGAGCTAAATCTAATGACACAATGAGATGTTTATATTACAAGTTTAGGATTAAAAAAAAAGAAGTAGGAAACTGTCCTCTGTGTGTCTTTATCTAGACTGGGAGTCCCTTGAGTGCAGGGACAATTTTACCTACCTATGGCAGAGCCTAGCTGTTTCCATATAAAGCACTCAGACAACAAAGATTTAATAAAGAAAAGAATCCGATATCTTCTTACTGGATGCTGAGTTTCCTGAGGGAAGAAAGGGTGCTTGTTCAGCTGTATATTTCTCCATTGTCTCCACTCAACACCTGATGTTTAGCAGATGCCAAAAAAATGTCAGCTGAATGAAAGCCACTTTTTCTGGCTTTGCTGTTTCTCTAATGCTGCACCTCCCGTGACTTCCTCGCTTGCCATTCCACTAATTTTATTTAACCTATCTCTTCTATAAAATGCAAATGTTGCCCCTTTAACTTTAGTTATAGGTATTTATGCCTTTGTTTGTGAATGCATTTCGTTGGTGTGTGTCTATGTCTCTGTAAGATCTTTGTGAGTATAACATAGATGATAAAACTCTGAAAGTCACTACGTTAACTTGCCTTGTTGAAGCCGACTGGCACTTGGATGATTACAATGATACAGCATTTTTGACTTACACAGAATTTCATTGAACAAGCATGGAATTCATTGCACTATCATGAAATTGTAGAGCTGTGATAGTTTTTGAGGGGGGGCTTTGATAGTTAAATGCACTTGTGCTACATGACTGTCAAAATTGATGCAAGGTGAATAAATAAGGAAAATAATATCAAGCCTGTCCCCATGATGTATTTCATAACTGCATAAAGCCCAAAAGCCACACCCATGTTGTCATTCCTCACTAACCTGTCAGTACCATACTTGGCCCTGGATTCTCTCTGAAAACACCACTAGACCAGAGGCCTTCTCTAGTTCTAATTGATGAAAACATTCAGCTTTATTAGACTTATTCTTAGTCAATAAAAATGTGCTTTTTTGTATAATGGCCCAATATCTCCCTGATACTTTCTTGGATTTGGGCTTATTGAAATTTCTTCTACATGCAGAAACTTTTTATTCGAACCAAGACCCTTTATATACATATATAAGCATATATACATATGCACACACATATGCTTCTATTCAACACATTTTCGTTGTAGAAAATTTAAATTGAAGTGCACATTGTCAGAACAACAGTTAACAGATGAGCGGGATTTAGGGCCAGTGTACGCAAGTGCTGGAGCAAACCAAGCCCTTGGTGTGGGGCAGTTGTGCGGGCCAGACACTGCACTGTGCAGCTGGGCCTGGTAGCACGTGGAGAGGCTGGGCAGCAAAGAGCCAGGGAAATAGAGAAGCAAGAGGTCAAGGCTCTTGTGGGCATTGGGAGCTCGTCCTCTTGGATTCTCCCTGGGCCGGGGGGACAGTACCTGCTGGTAACCTACTTGGGTGAGGGTGAGGCAGGAGCACCACCATCCCAGCCGACTTCCTTCCTCTGCTTCTCCTCGCCCTCCACATCCCACTCCTCAGTAGCTGGGGCTTCCTGTCATCCCCTCATGTGCCTGTGTCTCCTGCAGAAGGGCCTGAGCCCCTGGTAGGGTTGCTAAGGGGAGCCAGCCCCACCTCTAGCCCATACAGCTGCTCCAGGGCCTGTGCTTTTTCCCTGCATCCCACACATGGAGCTGTGAACTCATGTGGACCAAAGACTTGGAAAATGTTCTGTAAACTCAGCATGCAACAAGCAATACCCACCAGTTTTAAGGAGCCTGGGCAGTCTGTGAAAGCACATTTCACTGATGCACAGAAAAGGTGCACCATTCATGAGAGTGTGCACCAGGCATTGCGAGCCAGCACCTTTTCAGAAGCCTGAGTATCTGAAGCCAGATTGAGGTGATCTGGGGAGTGCTGGCAATGGAGGGGGAGTCCAAAGGAAGGGGAAGCGTGAGTGGAAAGTGTCATGAAGAAATGGATGGGAGGTGTGTGTGTATAGCAGAGAGTGTGACCAAGTATAATTAAAGACTGCAGTCAAAGGTAAAGTGGTCAGAGATTGGCTGAGTGGAAAAGAAAAAGGACAGGGAGAGAAAAAAAGCTAATAATGGAGCAATCATCCTATATATACACACACACACTTACATACAGAGGGTGTCAAAAAAATGTATACACATTTTAAGAAAGGAAAAAACTGTATTAAAATTGTAACACTCAAGTCATATTTGACTACTGCAATTATAAGAAGTGTTCAACATGACTTGTATTCATTTTTTTATCAGCATATATTGAGTATTACTATTTTATTTATTTTTTATTTCAGATTAGTATGAGGGTACAAATGATTAGATTACACTGTTTGCATTTCTAAGGTAAAGTTCAAGTTGTAGTTGAGCCCTTCCTAATGTGCACAATGTAAGGGTGTACAGCACACCCCCTGGATGAAGGGCTCAAAGAGTGTTACAATTTTAATACAATTTTTTCCTTTCTTAAAATGCATATACAGTTTCTGGCACCCTCTTTAAATATTTAAACTTTCATGTTATTAAATGTGGACTGTCTTCTGTTGTCTTAAAAATGGTGCCAACTTGGGCCTTTTTATTTAAATAATTTTTGGAAGCTGCACTTGAACTCTGAGCTAGGAGTCCCGAGGCTATTTTAGCCCTAATCTAATACTAGCTCCTTACTCTCTTGCACCACCAGTTTTCTTGTTTATAAAATGGGTACAATCACAACTCCCTTACAGGGCTGTTGTAAATAAAGATTTACTTAATCTAACATAAAAATAACATGTGCTTTACAAACTGTTGTTGTAAACCTAGTGTGACCAACGTAATTGTTATTTAAAACTACAAGTTTTCAAATAATCATCCTGGTGACTTCACCATGACTTTAGAACAGAGGAGAGGTTCCCCAAGGTTTTTGTCACCAGGGACCAGTTTCTTGGAAGACAATTTTTCCACCCACAGGGAAGAAGGGATGGTTTCAGGACAATTCAAATGCAGCACATCTCCCTCTCAGATCATTAGGCGTTAGCTTCTCATAAGGAGCACAGAACCTAGATCCCTCACTCGAGCAGTTTACAGGAGGGTTCGTGCTCCTGTGAGAAGCGAATGCTGCCCCGGGTCTGACAGGAGGCGGATGGAGCTCAGGTGAGCTCAGGTGGTGATGCCAGAGATGGGGAGCAGCTGTAAAAACTGATGAAGCTTCCCTGACTCATCTGTCACTCACCTCCTGCTGTGTGGCCAGTTCCTAACAGGCCTCGTACCATCCATGACTCAGATGTTGGGACTGCAGCTTTGGAGGATTTGCTCCAGCCCTTCTGTATGGGGTGCGGCAGTGTCTCTCTCAATAAAATTAGACGTGGAGATCAAGGACTTCTTTTTTTATTATTAAATTATAAACACATAGATCATGTACACATTAATGCATGTATGGGGTACAATGTGCTGATTTCATATAGAATTAGGAGCATTTACATCACACTGGCTAATATATCCCTCATCTCATTTATTTGATTATTGTGTTAAGACATTTATACTCTGTACTTAATAGATCCGACATGTGTACTTGGAGAGTAAGAACTTCTCTGGCATGTATCTGAGGATCAGTGACAGAAGGAGAGTAAAATTAATATAAATTCTTAGGGGGGAAATGCTGTGTAAATATAATAATAAAGAACTTTTTAAAGTATTTTAAATGCTGTGTAAATATAATAATAAATGCTGTGTAAATTTTTAAAGTATTTAAAAAAAAATCTCTGATTCTCTCATTAATCTGGTTAGATTTTTCTTTGTATATATCTTTCTGCACAACAGGAAATTATGAACTATCAGTACCATAAATGCTGTGTAAATATAATAATAAAGAACTTTTAAAGTATTTTTAAAATTGTTTGAGATTTTTCAGAGCATAAAGTACTTACAAAATAATATTCAGTTGTTTATTTTTTGGTACTGATATTTTATAATTTCCTTTTGTGCAGAAAGATATATACAAAGAAAAATCTAACCATATTAATGAGAGAATCAGAGATTATTTTTTTCTTTTTTAACAATCCCAGTTGTAGGCATCTATTATAATGACTCTCTTTTTTTTTCTTTTTTTTTTTTTTGTTACTCTAATAACCACTTTGCTAAGGAGTTAAGCTGCCAGAAAACTACTGGAAAATTATTTTGTCAGTACATTTTATGTTACATGACACAGGGGCAAGGCTGAAGGCAAAACTCACCAAAAAATAATAGTCTATTTACTGTCTCAAACAGTTTCTTTTCTACAGTTACAGATGCCATGGTGAGAACTCCAGCTGTAGCAATTCAATATTCCTGTCATTTTACCTTCATTAAAATATTCAAAAAATTCATTATGATGTAACTATCGCTGATGCTAACAACTTGTGTGACCTCGAGCACATCATTTCATCTCTTGGGGACTTTTCCCCCAACTTTTAAATAAAGGGGGTCTTAGTGGCTTTAAACTGGGAGACACTGCCCTCCAGGGGCTTTGCAAATGTGTAGCAGTGTTTAATGGTCAGGACCCAACAATACTAACCCTGCAGAGAGCATGGGGAGCTTGCAAAATGAACAGTTATCTCACTCAAAATAACGTTATCAGCCTTGATTATCTTAATGTTCCTTCTGATAGGAATACTGCACATCCATCCATTCTGCAAGCCACTCAGCCACTAATTCTTGGGCCCCCACTGGATACTGACTACCAATCGTCCCTCACTCAAATGTTCCAAAACCCTAGCTGGATTGTTTCCTTCTTCCCCTTCCCTTGCCTCCAGAACCATCTAACACTTACAAATAAGGATTGTTCAAGTCAAACCATTAATTCAATAGATCTTAGACTCTCTGTGTGTTTTGGGTTTTCTAATGACACTAAGAACCAAAAAGGCTCATGTCAGCCCTCCCCAATTATTAGATGTTGACTTGGTTTGCCCTCAATAATTCAGGAGTGGAGACCGTCAGCTCTACTGACCAAGGACTTCCAGCACCAGATAATCCCCACTGTGAAGCATTGAGCTAAATATTTCAACTTGATTCAATCATTTTTAATTTTTAACACAAAACACCAACTGTTTTATGCCCAGCAAATAGTTTTCACTGACAACTGAAATTTCCTGATATACTTAAATAGCACCTGAGGCTAGCTGTAAAACTTGCCTTAGAGTGCTTTACCTCATCAAGTAGCATCATTGACTCACATTGCTAATTAACTGCAGTTGGCAACTGCGTGCTGTAGTATGATATAGTCCTACCTGCCACACATGGCCCCTGCAGGAGTGCTGTGACCTCTGGGCTCAGCCCCCAGCCATCACATTACTACTTAACATTCACATGATCTTTCCTCACCTTATCTTCTCACCGCAACCCCAGGGACAACTTCCTATTCTGAGTGCTTCTTTCATTTTGCAAAAGAGAAGACGGGAGCACAGAGAATCATGAGGGTCTGCTCCAGTCACAAAAAGCTTTGGGAGTAGAGAGGATTCTGAGTGCTATTTACAGAGCTAAGAAGCCCCTTTGACCTTCAGGGATGCTTTGTGGATATGCAAACCTTTTTCAGCATATAATGAATCTTGGAGATCCATTTTGATGTTTTTGATCATTAAAAATCTTTGTCTATATTAATTTAATAGCTATTAGTGGATATTTCTTTTGAGCTAAACAACATTCTGGGTGCTGGGAATATAGTTCTGTCCTCATGGACCTTCACACAAGTGAGAAAGTCAGACCTCATGCCAATATTTCCATATTATCAAATAGTTCTTACTACAAGGGGAAAGTACAGGGTGCAAGGAATGCATCAAACAGGACCAGACCTAGCCTGGGGATCCAAAAATGTTCATTTATTTATTTATTTGTTTATTTATTTTTGGATGCAGAGTCTCACTTTGTCACCCTTGGTAGAGAGATTTGGCATCACAGCTCACAGCAACCTTAAACTCCCAGGCTTAAGTGATCCTCTTGCCTTAGCATCCCAAATAACTGGGACTACAGGTGCCCACCACAGCCCCCGGCTATTTTTAGAGATGAGGTCTTGCTCTGGCTCACAATGGCCTTGAACTTGTGAGCTCGGACAGTCTACCCAGCTTGGCCTCCTAAGGTAATGTGTTACAGGCATGAGCCACCGTGCCCAGTCCCACCGTGCCCGGTTCTTGCAACATATACATGCAAGCCTGAAGGAAAAGGAGGTGGGAAATTCATAAATTGAGGTGGAGCATTCCAAGGGAGGAGAGTACGTTAGTATAGGCCCTGAAGCAGGAAAGAAGGGCTTATACCAGGTAGGAGAGCATGCTTACTTAGTCTCCGTGGCAGAAGTGGGAGAGGGTAATGAGCAGATTGAGAGATACCTGGAATGTGGAATTGACAGAACTTGGTGATCAACAGGATGTGGGCAGTGAGAGTGAAGGTACATTAAGTTTCCTTAGCCCTTGTGTTGAGTGCTGGCTGAAAGAGGCCAATTGTTTAGCATTCTGCAAGGAGTTGTATGAGGCATTTAGGCAAATCACAGATTGCTCATTTGGTATATGGAGGAAGTCCTGTGCAGAAAGCCTGCCTGAGACAGCTCATCCAGAGCTCTTACCATGTGTGGTGGAGATTAAACCTGCTCTGGAGCTCAGGGCACGTGTTTGGAAGCAGGGTTACAGACCAGCATTGAGGGCCTCATAATTCACAAATGTTTTCGTAAGTTTTCTCTCTGAGCTTCACACTAATCTTTGGGGAAACTTGGTGAGGCTGTTATCTTCAGTCTACTAATAGAAAATTGAGGTTTTCTGAATTTGTGATTTTTATAAGGTCACACAGCTATATGAGGAGGGGTGTAGTCCTCAAATTAGGGTCTTCTGGCTCCTGGCACAGGGTTCTTCTCATGTCATCACATTGTCTCTCCACTTGATTGGGGTGGACTCATCAGCTCCTAGGGCTTCTACGTCATACGAAATCTTACTATTTTTGTAAAATATATAAAAAATGAAACCAAAGTTATTTTTTCTATACTTTGCTCAATCTTCCTTTAAAAACTTTTTCACAACAGTTTTATTAAAGTATTTGAAAACTTTTATAATGAATATTTGTATCTATATTTAGAGGATTTTCTTTTAAGAGTGAAATGCCAGGCATGGTGACTAATACCTGTAATACCAGCACTTTGAGAGGCTGAGGTGGGAAGATCACTTGAGCCCAGGAGTTTTAGGTTGCAATGAGCTATGATTATACCATTGTATTCCAGCCAGGGTGACAGAGTAAGGTCCTATTCCTTACAAAAAAAAATGTTTTTAAACCCTAACAACAACAACAACATTGGCTGTGCATGGTGGCTTATGTATGTAATCTCAGCACTCAAGAGACCTAGGGAGGAGGATCACTTCAAGCCAGCAGCTCGAGACCAACCTAGACAATATAGAGAGACCCCATCTCTACAGAAAATTGAAAAATTACCTAAGCATGGTGGTACATATCTATTGTCCCAGTTACTCAAAAGTCTAAGCCAGGGGGCTGGCTTGAGCCCAGTTTAAAGCTGCAGTGGGCTGTGATCATGCCACTGCACTTCAGCCTGGGCAACAGAGTGAGACTCTGTTTCAGAAAAAATGGAGCGATGAACAGATTAACTTTTACTGGTAGTGGGAGGCAATATGTGGGATAAATTAAATTCAACTTTTGTCTAAATTCTAACAATTTATAAAACATTATTAGATCTCTGCACTCATATCTCTTATATGCAGATCAATTCCCAAATCAGCAGGACATTCTAAAATGGCCCAGAACATTCTCCCAGGTGCTCCCAGGGAGCCACTTACAGCTCTGAGGAAGACAGGAGGCAGAGCTACCCCAGCACAGTAGAGACAAGAGACCGTTCACTACCAGGCTGCCTTTGGGGAGATTTGCCTTCTCTCTTTCTTCTCAAAGCTAAGGGGATGTTTACAATTAAGTGAAAAGTTAATTTTATTTATTACAGAGATTGTTTTAATTGCATCAATTCTGGGTCTACACAAAAACTCAGGTACAAGGCAAATACACAGCCCTTTCTATAGAGCTAACATGGAAGGCTTCGCCCTAAACCCTGTTGTTGTTTATCTTCCTCCCTCTCCACAGCTCCTGGACTGTTTTGTGATCCCAGTCGTGATCCTGCTCTCCTGGTTCTTCCTGCTGATCCGGTACAAGGCTGTGCATTTCATCGGCATCGTTGTCTGCATCCTGGGAATGGGCTGCATGGTGGGAGCAGATGTGCTTGTGGGAAGACATCAGGGAGCAGGTGAGTCTTTGAATGTTCACCAGGTTACTTACCTCTTTGGATAAGGCCAAGGCAAGAAATGGAAGCTTCCCAGTTGAGCGGAAGCAAGGACCTTGGGAACTTGGATTTCTGAGTTTCTGGGTCCTATTCATATTTGTTCCTCACACCTAAAAAAATAGGAGGTGCTTCATACATGTTGCTTGAGTGAATAAAGGATGCAAAATACAGCTTTTATGCCCTTTCTATATGAATTTAGAAACATGCGGACAGTATTTAAAACTGAAAGTCATGACCTATTTGGAAAATGTCTTAGAAATCAGTCTACTCTTGAGCTGGCTGCCTGACCCAGACCAGCTAGTTAGAGGTGGTGGTGACGAGTGAACCCACAACTGAACCACAGCATCCTTCCCACGTTTTCCCTGCCCCAAACCTTTTTCTGTCAAGCCAGGGAAAGACTGAGCTTCCAAACCACTGGGTGAAGATGGTTTACAGTCCTAAGAGTGGATGACGTTTGAAGACTAAATTAGGAATGTTCAATATTTTTATGAGCGAGAGCTAAGTCCAGTCTCCTCATGCATGTTTTTTTGTTTGATTGCTTGCTTTGGGGTGAGGTGTTATTGGTGTTAATCACAGCTTGAATACTAGACCTGTAAAGTGAAGCTTTATGATTAACTCATCAAATTGCTGTGATTCTGCTTGGGAGATGGGGGCTGAGCCACGGTGGTTTCCAGAGAACACTTTTTGAGGCATTGTAGTTCTTTAAAACATACCAAAATATTCAACAAACGAGCTCTGGGAATAGAAAAGAAAGACCATAGTCGTTGATATCAGGAATGGGATAGTTCTTGGAATTGCCCTTTCTTCTAGGAAATTAGATGATAAAGAGTCAAAATTGTGCCATTTTTCTTTGTGAAACCAGGTCATCTGAAGTCACAATGTCATTTATGTTGCACCATTGAACTTTATAACTGAAAGCTACCTTGCTAGCTCGTTTATATTCCAGACACTAGAACATCAAGATCCACCCAAGCCAAGTGAGCTGCCCAAGGTCACAGAGCTGACAGAGCAGAGACTCAGACCCAGGGCATCCTGGTCTCCAGGGCAGTCCTCTTTCCCACTGTCAGTTTGCTGGGAGCTAGAGATACAACACAGAACAAAAGAGAAACAGCCTTAACCCCAGAGATACACAGGCTGCACAACACCATCAGTCCCCATCTCAGCAAACAGATGAAAATACAGACCCCAGGACTTCCCAGATTCCCATCTGTGAAACACTGGTTCCATGGTGTATCAATAGATGCCACCAAAAAGGCCAATTTTGTACATGTAGTAATCTTGATATGGATAATCTCTTTGCACTAATCAGACAGTATTTTTGTGTGGTCCAACCTGGCCAGTTGTTCTAAAGCCCTAATTTAATTACACTTTTTCAGCTTCCCATGCAGTGTACAAAGTAGAAGCATGTACGCTTAGTCATGGAAACTCTGCCTTACTGAACAGCAGCCATTCTCCTTGGCCATCAACTTGCATTCCAAAGTCAAGGGAGATACTTGTCCTGATAAATATGAACAATGAAGCCTAGAATGTTAAGCGAACTTGAATTTATTTCACTAGATTGTATTCACTAATCTTGTAAAAAAAAAAGTGTTTTCTTGCTTTCAAATGAAGTGTTATGGAGAAAAAGTAGAACAATTTAAGAAAAAGAAAGTAAGTCCATTTGAGGGACTTTCTAAAGTGATCAGTTTTTTAAAACAATGTAGACAAATGTCTGAAATATACTGGAGTAGTATTTTATACATCCACATGAATCTTTCTAAAATCTACACTGTCACTGCTTTTGGGACATATGCAACCCCAGGGTTAATTGAATTGGACTCCATCATTGTGGAGCATCTCTGTGTAGTGGAAATGAGGCCCAAGTACATGGTAGTATGTTTTAAGACCATCCCAGACAAAGGATCCCAGGACTCATTTTGTAAAACCACCATTGGATAATCTTTAGCTCTATACAAATATTGAAGTAGGGATAGCAATTTAAACTAGCATGTAAAATATTTTTATAAAAGAAAAAACAGACACTGGTTTTTCCAATATAATCCAATATAATCCTAAAATTGGTGTGTATCATTATCAAAAATATTCCATTTGTTTTTAATTTTATGGTAGAGGTGGTTCAATTGCATTAATTAGCCAAAGTCATAAATCATTTCTAAAATACTGCAGGAACTGGCCAGAACTTCAGTCAGGCATCCAACTCAATAGTAATTCTTATCACCATATCGAGAGCTTTTCACAGGAAAGGAGAATATCTGACTGATCTTTTTATATTGCTTAAGCCATGTTTCACCTTAGTGTGGGATTTTGACAATTATGTCTCCAAGGATGTTGGGATTGACCCTTTCAAAATTTCTTTGACTTCATTATCATTAAGGTAATTGGTTTGATTCTACTTTTTTGATGTTTATCTTCATCTGTTATCCAGGAATTCCTCATGTTGATTCAAGTCTTGCTAGAGAAAATTTTTCAGATGGCATCAAGTATTCCAGATATACAGTATAAATGTCAGGGTGCAGAATGATGTGTCAGGAATAGTGCTTTTGATGAAACATGGCCAGCAGGTTTGCCCACCATGGACAGAGGTGGGGAGAAGGCAGCCACGCCTACAGCCTGGGAACCTTGACCTTGGAGCCTATGGAGTGGTATTCATAGTAGGAAGGATGCAAAAATCACTGATGTTCCAATTCTGTGCATTTCTCAGGCACAGCTATACCCACTGTAGGAAGTGTCCATGCCTTTGCGCTCACTTGGAAGATGTCTTGTCCAAATTTCTCAGTACCATTGGAAATCAGGGACCCTAATATGTGTATTCTCTTTGTGGCCTTGGCTTTATCCATGTCAGCACTATAGGGCTTTTCTGAAAGAGCATTTCTATGTTTAACGATAGGTGGGGGAATCAACATGTGATAGAGGTAGCTCCTGAGACTATAACAGAAGTTAGAATATGTAAAAATGACTCAGTGAGGAAAGAGATACCACCCTCTGACTTTCCTATTGTCCTAGGAAAACTTATGGGTGTAAAAGGAAAGGTTACAATAAGTTAAAATAGGATTAAGAAAAAAACCAATTAAAATAGCTCCTTATTAAAAAATATATTTCTTCTCCTTCATAATGTTCTCTTTTTACCATAATGCATGCATTGCATCTTACCTTTTATTTATCAAAGATATGTTAGGCACCCATAACAATAATTTTTTATTGTTAGACACAATTTTACATGTATTTTCAGGAAAAAAAATACTTTCAAGGAGCCAGATAATTAAATACAACCAAGTAAAAGTGACATTTTTGTTGAGTGCCTACTGGTGGTAGGAACGTTCTCATTCATTATCTCACTTAATCCTCCTACCTAGAAAAAGAATTTTTATTTTTATCTTGCAGCTGAAGAAATCAAGGCTCAGAGAAGATAAGAAACTTGTTTACAGGCACATCTTTACTCAACTGCATGGCCCAGATGTGAAATCTAGCCAGTATTATTTGTGCTATACCACTTAATACTTATTTTTCCATAATTGTGACTCCTATAAGAAATTGTTTTATCATAGTAGATTAGGATGAACCACTGTCCTGTATTGCTCAGAATGGAGGGATTTCCCAAATGTGAGACTCTCTGTAAGAGAGTCCCAGGAAAGTAAGACAGTAGGTCCCCCTGTTTGAAACTCTTACGTATTTAATGGGATGGGTATATTTTATAAATCATGCCAACAGTCTTTCAACACTCCAAAATAAAATAGTATAACCATTTATTTCTTGACCTAATGGCATGTACTAATTTTAAATAACTTTTCTCTCTTGTCCCCCTCACCACACGTACATGCATATCCTTCTCAACATGATGTTTCTAGTACTTAAATAAAAATCTAATAGAAAAAAAACTTTTTTTTTTTAACAGAGTCTCACTATGTTACCCTGGGTTGAGTGCTGTGGCATCATAGCTCACAGCAACATCAAATTCCCAGGCTCAAGCAATCCTTTGACCTCAGCCACCTGAGTAGTTAGGACTACAGGCAACCACAACTACTCCTAGTTTTTTTCTATTTTTAGTAGAGATGGGGTCTCACTCTTTTTTAGTAGAGGCAAGGTCTTAATCTTGCTCAGGCTGGTCTTGAACTTCTAAACTCAAACAATCCACCCGCCTTGGCCTCCCTAAGTGCAAGGATTATAGGCATGAACCACCATGCCAGGCCAGGAAAACCAATTTTTGCAAAACAATTATGACAGGGTTGATTAGAATCTAAGAGCAATCCAAAATGAGATATGCCCAATATAAAGAGACAGGTGGTTATACAAAGGAATGATTGATTCATTATTTTCACCTGCCATTTAGTGAACACCTAAGTGTCAGATACTATGCTAAGCACTGTACATGTATTCTTTCATTTATTCTTCCAATAGCCCCATTTTAAAATAAGGAAATTAAGTTCAGAAAGACTCTATAGCCTGCCCTATGTTACACAGCTAGTAAATGACAGAGATGTGATTAGACCCAGCTTCACCTCTGTTGAAAGCTGTTGCCACTCAAACCTTTGGATTCAGACCTTTGCAGTCACCTTGATTCATTTAAAATATATAATGCGCATACTGAGACTATATAATGCTTCAGGATCCATATTAGGCACTCTAGGGGATAGTAACTTATGGTCCCTCCTTTTCAATCCTACTTTGTAAGTGAATAGGTGCAGGCAGGGATGAGACACTCAAGTTAACAAGTAACTAAAACACAGTAGGTGCCATAGACAATGACCAAGAGCGTGAGATTCCAAGAAGGTAGAGAAGTATTGGGTAGGATAGGCATTTTGTAATTTTAAATCTGTCTATTTACCCCAAATTTGCAAAATATTATTAGCCATTATGCTTTTATACACACATAAATGACAGATTTTCTGAGCTTAAGTTTTCCCATGAACATCGTATAAAAAACTGGTACTGCAATGTCAAATATCTACTGCGTTAACTATATAAAATATAGGGAAAAATATGTTGTAACTTTCAGTTAATGAGATACAAATCTTAGATACAAAATATTAGTCCTAGTACTTTCTTACACTTTGTATTATACCAAACACCTCATTTTATAATACAGTTAGATAAAATTTTGTTCTAGTTAATTTAATTATATTTAATCAAGTAAATGTTTCAATGCTATATGTTGTAAGTACACACTTCAAACAATTTAAAAATTGACAAAAAGAAACAGTGAAATTACAATAAATAATATTTAATCTTGTCACTGACGACTTAGAGAATACTTCTGAATTTAGGGTTACACAAAATTATATTATTGTTATTAATAATTATTGCTGAATTGGTGAAGACTCAAAGTTTTTGTAGGTAGATTTCTCATAGTCAAAGACCAGTTATCAGGATAGGATATAACTATATAGATGTGGAGTTTGGAAAACACTGGTGATGTTGCAGGAAGACAAGGCCCAATGGAGAGAAAGAGCACCCAAACACCACGTTTATAAGAGGAAGGGCTTTATTCACCAGCTGGGAGCTTACAGCTGGTGAATAAAGAAGAATTCCAAATGGCCACACTCCCCATCTACCTTGATCTTTCCCTTTTTATTGACAGTCAAGAAGTTCCACCCCACAGGTACCCTTCTCATTGGCCAGTTTGAATCAAGCGGGAGATGCTAGTCCAGCCCCCACAGAACTACAGCATTTCACAGAACTTGGAAATTTCCAAGCTCCAGGAAATTACAAATTCCTAAGGGCTGAGTCACCATGGAGAGGACCCTGCAAGTGTATCCTTGTGCTCTCCTTGACAAAACCTGTTCTCCCAGACCTCACCCTTCTTGGGTAACCTCTCTCAGTGAGACTATTCACTCCAGAAAACTGTGTCTTCTTCTTAGAACTTTTAAAAGATTGATGTTTCCCTCATTTGATTAAAAGATTCCATTATGATTTAGTTTTCTTGAATTCATTCATATAAAATTAATTTCATTAATCAAGAATTTCATTAAGCAGCATTTCCACACTTCACCTGTACAACAATAATTGATATTCATAATTATGATCCCATGTCATCACAACATTCTGAGATGTCTCCTGGATGAAAGGACACTGAATCAGTTTCATTATAATTTTATAATTTTTGTTATAGATATGTTTTATTTTATGGGTCATTCCTCAAAAGAATGACTTAAAATTAAAAATTCGCCATTATTTTATAGCCGACACATGAGGAAGATGAATTAGGTTGCCGAAGATTTCATCCTCTGTCCCAGCAACCTTGATTTCCCTAGAATATGCACCTAGGGACCTCCTCCTATGTCTGGTTTCTCATCAAGTTCTCATCAAGTTCCCTGATCACCTGCTGAGCAGGGATAGCTAACTCGCTGTGAACCCAGGGCCACTACCTAGCAAATGCTCACTATTCCTCACTGAATGGTGAGAACCCAGGTCTACAGTTCTAGATTTTCCAGCTAGCCTGGGAATCCCAAAGCCTTGCTGATTCCATCCTTAGAATCTATCTGGAGTGGGCCTCCTCCCCATGCCCCAGGGCAGCATGTCTGCTGAGCTCCCACACTGACTTGCCCAGGACTGAGACACGTGGGTACAGAGCCACCAGTGAGGCTGTACGAGCTGCTTGTCCCTACTCCCCTCTTCAGCCAACTTCACACTTCCTGGAGTGGGAAGAATTTGCCTCATTGTAGGAAGTACCAGGGTAATTTATTAAAAACTGGACATAAACCAAAACCAACCAAAATTGAGTTTATAACAAATCATTTTTTATGAAAAAAGAAAAATATTAATGTGATAATGGATTACATATATTTCCACTCTTACATTACTCAAGAACAGTTGAAACTTTCGGTCCATAATTCCCTTCAGTCTCATTCTCTAAGCAAGTACACGTTTTGTCCCTGGTCAAAAGTTTCTACTGCTTGTTATAGCTTCTCTCCCTGTACTGCAAAGGATGGAAATTCACACTGATTGTCTTTTTTCTATACCATGTTCACTAAGCTGTTGGAAATGCCCTAAAGCAAATAAAACACTGCCCATATTAGCAATATTCATAGACACTTACCTAGGCAGAAGACACTGACCTTTGTAAAGAGGGTATCGTCTGGAAGAAACTGGTCTCTTTCTCAGCTAAAGAAGACCTAACTGTGTCAACACAGGCAAACTTATTATCTCAGAAGATGACTAGAGCACAGATGATAAACTACTCAATCTCATTTTGAAATTTAAATGTCAGAATGGAATAGGCAAAGGAAGCTGAATTTGCTGGTGCCAGATTATTAAGAACATTTTAATGACTTTCCCTCTGTTTCTTTGGTTCCTAGGGGAAAATAAGCTAGTAGGGGACCTCCTGGTCTTAGGAGGAGCCACTCTCTATGGTATCTCTAACGTGTGGGAAGAATACATCATCCGAACCCTGAGCCGAGTGGAATTCCTGGGAATGATCGGTCTCTTCGGTGCATTTTTCAGTGGAATCCAATTGTGAGTAAAAAGAACAAGAAATTCAGAGAGTAGAGACAATCACAACTTAGCTGTACAATTTTTTGCCCTTGGGATATAAAAAAATTAAGGTGAGAAACTAGTTACCAATCTCTTGCACAGACGGCTTATGAAATCTGCTGGTTCAATATCTTTTTTTAGTAAATTTCTTCCAAACTTAAAAAGTTTATTATACATTGTTATAAAACATTTTATGGGCTTTCAAGATAATTTGCAAAAAAAGCATTAGACATACATTGATTTTCCCAAACAAGTGAATGGGTTATTACTTAGAGAAGTAAAAAAACTATGCATAAAAGTCTCAATTCCCTAAAGGAACATTCTAGTGGTGACAACCACTACTAGAAAACTGATAGTATCAAAGGACCCTTTTATAAATTTGTTCTCTTATTTCCCATGGATTTGCAAGAGTGAACCACATTTCAAATGCATCTCTTAGAATTTAGCATTTCTGTTTTTCTTAAAACAATAAAGATGTAGCACAGACATTCACTGAGCATCTAAAAGTCGAAAGCACCAGATTTGGAAAAATTCAGAAATTGAAACGTACAAGTAATCACTGGCTATTGCCTGAGAATTGGTTGAGAGATTAAATGCCAAATAAAGTTTAATTTTCCATCAGTAAAAACCATAGATTTTAGCCTCATGTAGGGGATAAAGGATGATAGTATAACCTCAAATCTAATTTCACCCAATCCCTTTCTATAAACAGGTAATTCTGATTTCTCCAAATCTCTTCTACAAAGCAAGTACTTTATTATATTGTGTCAGTGTCTGAAATTATTTATGAAAATATTTGTAAAACACATTTTACAAATAAGCTGTTGTCTACAACTCCACCACCACCACCAAATTTCAATGTCTTGTGATACTGGTGAAAAACACAGCAAATGGGGCACAGAGATGGGAAAACTTTCTCAGAAGGATTTATGTTGGGTTCATTTTGAAAGCATGAGGCCATTTTAAAGTTCCCAAATTTGCTGCTTCAGCTTTGTGAGAAGAAGAGGAATTGCCTGGTTCAACTATTCATAGCCTATATTGTAGATAGATGGCACCTTTTATGGGTTATTATTCTTGAGTCCTAAAAATATGTTCAGAGGTCTAGTGCTCGTTTGCTTCAGTTATAGTCCATTAGAGCTGAGCGCGCCGTTTGGGGGACACTGCTGCCAAAGTAATGGAGGTGGCATTAGGATGAGTTTGGCAAATGGGATACATTGAGAGCGCACTGGAACCAGAGTAATAATGCCAGGGGAGTGGTGCCAACCTGCCTCCTCCCCACCCCCCAGTCTCCTTCTAGAGTGGTGACTGCTTCTCAGAGTGTGGTCCTCCGACCAGCAGCCATGGCATCACTTGAGAACTTGCCAAAAATGTGCATCCAAGACCCCATGCGGATCTACAGACCCAGCATCTCTAGGAATGGAGCCCAGGAAATAGTGTTTTTATGGCTCTCCAGATGCCTTTGTGTACATTTAACTTTGGGAACCACTGCCCTAGTAAATGCTTGTTCAGAAAACTGATTAAACCTGCAAGCACATGATTGCCAGAACCTCACCGTTTGCTTTTTAGAAAGTGTCTGCAGGATCAGGAACAAAGGCTATGGGTAGACTGTCAGGGCAAGGAAGGCGATGGAAGGGTGGAGCTCCACTGTGCCCTGGCACAGCTCTCTGCTGCAGGCCACACCTCAGGATCCTTCAGGGATAACGACAGGCTTCCTTGTAGGCTTGCCTCAAAGTGGCCCAAAGCTCTTTCTGAAAGTCAATTGGTTGCTATAGTTATTTATATAAATCCGATAAGTGAGAAGGAAAAAGGAAAGCAAGTGCGTTCAAATCTTGCTCATCTGGTCTGCTTTCTTTGAATTTGCAGAGCCATAATGGAGCACAAGGAGCTGTTAAAGGTACCCTGGGATTGGCAAATAGGTAAGGAGCTTGCTCACCTGAGATGCTGTTTTCAGTAAACCTGAGAGATGTGTCTGAAGAGTGATGTGGGTGGGAGGGGGGTGAGGCACAGACAAGGAAGGGACTTCAAATGGTAGAGATAAGAGAAAATGTGATTCTCCTGTCATGTTAGGCGCTCCTGCACAGACGGAACTGTGTGACTCATAATATTGCCTAACTGAGCTTCTGCCCATTATCCTCATCAAGATGCCATTAGTTATGACACAGAAGTGTGTTGTTAGGTTAAAGACCAACAAGAAGGAAGAAATGCTCCGAGGCAGTGGTGGGACATAAATGACCCCCATTTGCTCTAGTCAATAAACACTAAATGGATGTGACCCTTAGGACGTGCCACTTTGGTAAAGGCAAAAAACTGAGCATATCAAAAAGATATGGAAGAAAACATGACATGGCTATTCTGAGCCCATAAAATCCCATAAATTTCAGAAGGGAAGAGTTTGCTGCAAGAAACGGTTATTCATCTCCAAATGGACTTAGAAAATACCAGACATGCATTGAACTAGGCCATCTCGTTTCCACCTATTCCTTAAATCACTTTACTCTAAAAAATCTAGGACAATGATGTTAAGATCCTAGTGATGCTCTGATGATGGATCACAGCTAGCGCTGGAAGGGACTGACATTTAGTACCCTCAGAAGGTCAATGTCTCAGCTGAGATGACTGCGTCCCCATACTGTGGCTGGCTGCTTGAGCCACTTCCAGCTTGTATGAGCTTTGATACAATGGACAGCTTCAAATCCCATCTTTATGAGGAAGGGCAATAATGACAAGAATTCCCCTGTACCACTTTACCTACAGGCCCCCAGCCCCTAAGCACCTGAGGCTGACTTGCTACCAAAGTAATTCCGTCTGAAGTCACACTGTGAGCTATGCAATCTGTCTGACTCTCCCCAGGGGTTATCAGGGGTTATTTCTAGATATGGCAAGTGTTGACCGGACCTGTGTTTGTCACAGAGTCCTGTCATTTCATTTCTCTCAAATTTTGCTGCAGAATGTTATAATTAAATGAAAATTGGTGTTGGGCACAATGGCTAACACCTTTAATCCCAACACTTTGGAAGGCCAGATCACTTGAGGCCAGGAGTTCAAGACGAGCCTGGGCAACATAGCAAAACCCTCATTTCCACAAAATCTTTTTCAAAAAATTGGCTGTACATGGTGGCATGTATCTATAGTCCCAGATAGACAGGAGGCTGAAGTGGAAGGATCACTTGAAGTTTGAGGCTGCAGTGAGCTGTGACTACACCATTGCTTTCCAGCCTAGGCGACAGAGTGAGACCAGGTCTCAAAAAAAAAAAAAAAAAAACTCAACAGAGGCGGGGGCGGGGTAGGGAGAGAAGGAAAAGAAGAAGATAGCAGCAGGGAAGGGAAAGAAAGCAGCTGCAGGTCCTGGAAACATCTGTCTTTGTTGTGACTTTCAAAGCCAGTAAATAAAATGTTACCCCTGCTTGATAGCACTTCACATGCAGCTGGTCCATGAGTATAAATTAATTTGATGTTGATGATGACAGCAATGTCCAAAAGAATTTGTCCTCTCTTATGTGGATGCCACAGGCACATCCACTGAGGTTCTGCTATAATTCAGTGTTAGTTAAATGCGTCATCAAACGATAGTTTTATTATGAGCTCTCATATTGCCATTAAGATATTAGTTCCCTGTGGTTGAGGATGAGGAAGGGCATGTAAAAGGAATACACTCCAGAGCCATCCTTTCAATTCCTGATTGGAAATGAGGCCAAAATGGCCTCCAGAGCACAGGAAGGTAACTATAGTTCACAATTTATTGTATATTTCAAAACAGTCTAGAAAAAATTTAGAATGTTCCAAACACAAAAATAATTGATAAATGATTAAAGTGATGGATATCCCTCCCAATTACCCTGACTTACACATTGTAAACGTGTATCAAAACACCATATGTACTCCATAAATATGCACGTTTATTATGTATTGATAAGAAATGGCATTGAAATATAATCAGATATCCTCTTTCTGACACATTTGTAGGGTTTAATTGGGGGAGTATGACACGAGGGCCGTCTTTGTCCTCATTATCACATCCTGACTTACAGCAAGGTTCCATTGTTTGGCTCAGTTCTAGGCACAGGACATGTAGTGAATAAATGTTTATTATGTGAGCAAGTGATGCATCCCAAACAGAGAAGATGATCCTGTCCTGCCCTTCCTCACCTTGCAAAATATAAATGAAAGGAAGTTGTGGAGACAAGGGCAGGGGACTTTCTGCTGGACATTGCACTTTCTTTCTGGAGAACTGAGAAATGGCATAGGAGCCATTGAACTCCTGGGCCAAGCAGGCAGGGAGACACCAGGCCAGGGGCAGCATCCTCTCAGACCCTCCCTGCACTCCCTGGGATATCTGTCACCCAACTCTGATTGCTGTGTCCTGGTGGAGGGATACGTTGTTTTAGTAGACCAGAATCCAAGAAGGTCTTCATTTCCCATGATCTGTCAGTGGATTTCTCCCCATGTCAATAATCTACCTTATGCAATCTCTCAGACAGTTCATGTGGTTGTCTGTCACTCTATTGAAGTAAAAAGATTTTCCCTCATATGGGGTAAGTACTTAAGTAGGATGGTAAATATATTTTATGTTTTCTGGAATTGAAGGCATTTTCTGAAATAGATTCTTTTATTTTCCTATAATATTGGCCAATTGCAAGATACAGAACAATTAAAGGCAAGAAAATAATAGTTATTGTTGTTTGTTTTTATTCCACTGTTTTACTCTGCTGAACAGAAAGCCTGGTGATTGTCTAATCAGTAAACTAAAGTGGAATGTAGGACCTAATATAGCTAACATGTCCTCCCAGGAGCAGGGACGTTAGAGTCAACTCCGAAATCTAGTAAATAACTTAGACACTCCCTTTACCCCCTGTGTCGGATTGTGTTAAGGAACATGTGGACAAGCGGAGGTGAAAGTCAAAGCCGCAGGGAAGGAAAAGTGTGCTGGGGGTCGGGGCATAGGTGTGTGGTGTAGGGGCTTCCTCATGTTCCCTGTTGTGCTTGATGCTGGTTTGGGTTTGGGTTTTGATTTTTTATTCCTGGTAGCCAAAACAAGAAATCTGACCTTTCCCTGAAGATGGAATAATGGGCTCACAAAGCAGAAAGGACCTTAAAGATAATTAAGAATATATACTTTTTTAAAAAACTCACATTGACTCTGAGGCCTGAGGAGTTGAGGCAACTTGAGCAGCCTCATAGCTGCCTGTAGTGGGACGAATTTGCCCTCTCTGAGCAAACCCAGCCAGCCAGGTGCCCTTGGTAGACTTAGCCCAGAGCATGAGTGCTGGGAAGTCATCTAACCTGACCATTATTTTTAAGAACTAAAAGTAATATTTTAGAATAAGTGTATTCAAAGGAAAGAGAAAGAGCAGCAGTGGGATGAGATAAGAGAAAGGGCTGAGATAAATATACACAGCCTACACAGAGACATGCTACAGATAGTGTATGTACACTTGTAAAAAATCTCATATATAAAGTGAATATTTACTAGAGTCAAATAGACTTCTCCTTCAAAGCCTTACTTCCCTTCATAATAACTAAACAATTGGTGTAATAATAATTCAAAGCATGTGTGGCCTGAGAGCAAGTTACTCAACCACTATATGCTGGTCGTCTTTTTTGTTTGGTTATTAAGGATAATCTAAACTGTAACAAAAATCACATTTTTATTATTAAAGAAAAGTTTCTACAAACAGGATAAAAGCACATAGAGCTGCACTGTCTAACCCATGCTGGTGTCTTGCCTGTTTGCTCACAGATCCATTTCTTACCCCATCTTCGGCTCTGCTCATGCAAACTCCACTTCTCAACCTCACTCATAAACTGCCTTCCAGCTAGTTTGACCAATGAGGGACAGTAGAGGGAGACTGGAGGTGGGAGAAAGAAAGAAACCAGAGCATTTCTCCCCGTTTCTCTTTAAGATTGGGTCTCTGGGGATGACTGAATCTCCTGTGATTCTACCTCTGGGCTTCCCCAACTTCTGACATCTGATAACATGGCCCCTGTTCCTGTGTTTCTCTAGCTGCTGGGGTGGGGGTACCTCCCTGCTGTTGCTAATCCAGGGGTTGCCTCACCATCCATTTCCTGTTTACCCATTCAAACAACTTTGTAACTTGTGCACCATGTTAAATATCCTCTATTGAACCTGGTATGGACTGTGCTCTTTGACTAATACTCTCTACAAGCCAATTTTCTGTCTAATGAAGATAACAATAGTTATCAGCATTACAATGGAGATTAGTTAATGTACATAAAGCACATGACACATAGTAAGCACTCAATCCATGTTAGCTGATAGTATTATTTCTGACCTCTGTAGCTTAAATGTCTTTAGTGCACGACAAGAGTGACCAAATTCTATCCCGAGAAAAAGAGAAGACATTTCAAATAAGAAAGGGTTATTCACATACATTGTTTACAAATGTAGTCATTGCAACCTTCATAGAGTTCTCAGTCAAAAAACAATTTAGTTCATTTGTTGATCATGTCGATCAATTGGGCAACAAGCTGGGCCTTCAGATGTATTCCTAACATCCATTAACTTGCTAACACCCACCAAAGAACAGCGAATCAACAACATGCAACAATACTGCAATCCATCTCTCAGTTTGATTGTGTGTTTATTTGGCTGACCATGCTTTGCTTATAAAACAGGATATGCACACATAAAAATATTGGTTGACCATATCATGAGCAAAGCAATCAACTGTGACAGTGTGCATTCCACTCCTGTCCCCATACATCTGAGTTCTGTAGCTTTTAAAAACATGTTTAAGCTATAAACATCCTGAGGGGTCTATACTCTCCTTGGCTCACCAATTGGGCTTGTAAAATCTGAGTCCTCCAGTTATGACAGCTCTGATGGCCATTCCAGTAAAAGAGTTCCAGAATTACTTTGAAGGGTAGACTAGGTGATGGCGTCAGTTCAGAGCTTCCCTCGGGGAATACCTTGAAGGTGACCTAGTGATATTCAGCAATGAGGTATGTAGCACTTTTTCTAGCATGTGTTCACAAACTTAATTATCTGATTTTTATATATATATCCAGCTCCTTACTGGACAGATCCTTTTGGACTATACATAAGCATCTAACAATAAACATACTCAAAATGAAGTGTTTATTTCCCCTGAAAACCTGGTGTCACACCCCTTCCCCCCCCCCCAGTCTCTTCATCTCAGTTTCGATGCCTTCTTTCTCTCTTGCTCTCACTGCCTGCATCATTCCGTCGCCAGGGCTTGTTGAGTCTTCACAGACCTGGCCACGTTTCTTCTTCTGCCATTCCAAGCAAAAGCAAGCAAGCCATCAGCCAGCCATGCTGGTGCAATGACAGACTATGAAACCACACTTATCCAGAGTAGCCAGAATTATCCTTTTAGAATGTGGATCAGATTCTGTTAGTCACCTGCTGCAAACTCCTTGGCTGCCTACTACAACTGGAATAAGACATAAATCTTTCCAAGACCCTGCATAATCCATCCCCTTCCCAAGAGTTCATCTCTTGTCACTGCCCATTCTGTTTTTTCTGCTGGGCCATTCTGGTCTCTGTCAGCTTCTGGAATACTTGGAAGCCCTATCTCTTCTCAGGGTCTTTTCCTGTGCAAGTTTCCCGGCCTAAAAATATTCTTCACCTGCTCCCTCCCACAGTGTGCAAGGTAAGTGACACCTCCACAAAACAGCACCTCCTAACTCCCCATCAGGTCCCCGCCGTTCTCTGTAAGGAGCCCGCTTCTGCCTGCACGGTACTAGTAGCAACTGTAAGCTTCTGTCTATCCTGTTTTTCATATTCCTAGCCTATAGCAGACGTCCCAGGGCATAGTAGGTACTCAGTGAATAGTAGTCAAATAAATGAGTGAATATAAAATATCGGAGCCCCCAAGTGACAGTCCAGTCAGGATAATGGGAGAGTAGGATTCTTGAACTTTCTAGCCCAGTCATAGTAGAATCTAAATCAGTAATGCCTTAAAACAAAAAAAGGCTTTGGTGCCTGGACTGGGTTTTGATCAAGTTTGATTATTTTTAGTGAGGATAGCTCTTGTCTCTAATCTGCTAACCACAGATTTCTTTTAAAACACCAAATTAATTTTTATGCCTTTTCATGTATTAACCATAAGTCATGTAGTATTTATTATATTTTTAGTAGCTTGATTAAAAGGAAAATGAACTGTAAGGAGCATGAAACCCAAATGCAGGAAATGTGACCCTTTCAGCCAATTAAAACTTCTGTTGGAGAATCCAAACCCCTCTGATATTATAACGGGAGGATATACACCTGGGACGTTACCCTTCTGAAATAGAAAGTGGTTGTTCCATCCTCCTCTGAAGGCACTTCCACCACGCTAGAGGGGGCTGTTGTACTGAGTTTGCTTACTTAATGTTTCTAATAATTCTTTCATATGAATCTGAAGTGGTTTTTCTTATACTTAGGATAAGAGGCATATGGAATGATGATTTGTGGCCTTAAGTACTTTTCGTATGGGCAAACCAAATTTCTCATCACTGGTCTTTCTGGTTATGGGGACTAGGTGACCAGTACCTACCAAATCCTCCCAAATTCATAAAATTCAGAGGGAGCAATCTGCTCGCAGCCCATGCCAGGCACATTCAATCAAGAATTCCTTTGGAAAGCTTATTTTTATTGTATTGTAATGCCCAAAGATCTGCTGAATCATATCACTAAGGCTAATTCTATGCCTTATTCTTTCAAGGTAAAGAAATTAGCATTATTTTTCTACATTTGTATTGTGTCAACATTTGGGGAAAGATGAACCAGAATCTAGATTTAGCTGTAACACACTGCTTTGGGCTCTACAAAATCGAGTAGTCGGGGAATTAATATTACCAATTGTGTGACTAGGCATAACTGTACAGAGAGACGGGAGAGTGGCTGTGCAGCATTTTAAAGGCATTGAAGCCCACATGTGAGAGCTGATAGAGGCGAGGAAAGGAGATGGGAGGGCAGGTACTGTGTGCTAGGGGAGTGGGTCTGCACAGGATTTATGAATCTGGAAGACAGTGACTGATGACTCCTGGTCAGAGCAATGAACTGGTCTGCCCAAGTTCACATGAGCCCAGTTCTCTACAATGTAAGCCCTTCAGCTGTAAGGGTCGGGTTCTTAGTTATTCATCACGGCGACAAACACATGTTGCCCAGCAGTTTTGTTCTATTTTGCAAATTAAAAATGTAAGAGGCAAAAGAAGTTTGAAAATACAAGTACATGGGTAGCAAAAATTAATTAGAGCACAGTTGGGAATAGAATTCAGAAACCTCGCTCCTGTGTTCTGACTGGAGCCACTAAGAGGCGCTCCTTCCCAGAAGAACCAAAATGTCAGCTGTGTGGAAGAAACAGAAAGTTCATTTTTCACACACCAATTTTTACTTTTTATCTATTTTATTTTTTGCCATGTGTTATCCAATAATAAACACCAGTGAGTAGAGGGAAAGAAAAACTGCCTTTTGTGAATGATGAATGGTGTGGCCCATATTCCCATCTCCTCTTCCCCCCGTGGATGCTGAAGACGCCAGAGGAGGCCCTGATGTTGTCCTCTCCGTCCTTCCCCCAGGACTGCTCTATGTCGGCTTCAGCGCCTGCATGTTTGGTCTCTACAGCTTTATGCCAGTCGTCATCAAGAAAACCAGTGCCACTTCGGTCAACCTCTCTCTGCTCACAGCGGATTTGTACAGCCTGTTCTGTGGCTTGTTTCTTTTCCACTACAAGGTAAGCTGAGTTGCAGATGACACTCAGTGGGAAAAATGTGTATGGGTAGGAAGGCCCGGGTGTGGAATGCCCTGATTTTGTGTCAGGAATCGGAATGCGATGCTGTCTGCTAACCCCCATGATTGGGAATTTGCATTTCAACTGTAAGACAGAATTGTCCTAAGAGACTGCTAATTATAGTCAATTGAAAATAAACGATAGAAATAGCCAGATAAGGAAGGGCTTTGGAATAATGGGGGACAGTTGTCCCAATATCACTCAGCCCAAAGGCTGTTCTTTTTCCAACCCGAAGCTGGGAAGATTTGCATAATTCTCGCACTACAATCACAACATGGATTCTACCAGAGGCTCTGGTAGAGTATGTTCTCTTTAGAGAAGGGACACAATTCCTGCAGTTTCTGCTTTGCAGGCATTTATATACCGAACATGAATAGAAAGTGTTAATGTACTAGAAATACTTTCTTCATTAAGAGATTTGGGTGTGAATAAAGGAATGCAGGGAGATATTGTGAAGGATTTGCAGTTAATGCATGAGCCCTGAAGGAAAGAAGAGAATGCCCAGTCCAAAGATGGCAGTTTCTGAGCATGCAAGACTCTGCCCACATCTCCACCTGAGGCACACAAGACTCATGGATCATGGCACCCTGAAGTTAGATGCTATTTTTTTTTTAGTATTTTTTTTATTAAGTTACTCATACATAGATCATACATACATTTATGCCATTATGGGATTTGATGTGTTGATTATTTGTACAAATTGGAGTGCTTACATGCTACTAATCAACATAGCTTTCAC
>CAUYRH010130187.1:0-21502 GCA_963574655.1 Perodicticus potto | reverse complement strand
CAAGGGAGGGGAGGGGAGGGGGGAGGATGGGTGGAGGGAGGGTGATTAGTGGGATCACACTTACGGTGCATCTTACAAGGGTACAAGTGAAAATTACTAAAGGTAGAATATAAATGTCTTCATATAGTGATTAAAAGGCCATATAGGCTATGTTAAAGAGTTCAATGAAAATATTTCAGAGTGTATATAAAGTCAGCACATTGTGCCCCATGATTGCACCAATGTACACAATTATGATAAAAATTAAAAAAAAAATCTCTGCACTGTCTATTGTCTTACTTTTAAAATTTAACCTTGTGGAATGAACTCAAAGGAAGGGAAAAAATATTTGTACATGTTTGGTCACCGTAACATTTTCAAAAATACTTTTAAAATGTAAGCAAACTTGGAAGAAAGTTAACTAGATTATAACGTCAGCTTGGTGATATAAGATGAAGCTATTAAAATGATAACTATGGAAGCACATTTGATACACTGTGAAATAAAGATCAGGGTCAGAATAGTTGTAAATAGAAGACAAAGGATGGTAGGCAGTAGGTATTGTGGGATTATTAGTGATTTTTAGTTTTCCGATTTTTCTTAGAGCCCTTGCAGTAATGTGATTTTAAAATAAAATTGAAGAGGTTAGATATTTAATGACAGTTATTACTATCAAGAAATTAAGATTACAGATTTATCATGATCCCCGAGATAGTATGTAGTCTGTAATTTTTAAAAGGACAACTTTCAGAATACTGAGAGCAGGGAAAACTTTATTACCCCTTTGGGTCTTAGATTCCTTATCTGTAAAGTATTTTGTGGATGTTGGGAAGATTAAATATAATATTGCGTGTAGATCAGGACCACCATGCCTGGATGTCAGCGATCACACAGGAAGATATTAATTTAATGTATTATATTTTAAAGTATTGGTATATTAATTAAAGTCAGAGCTTGCCAAAATGAAACTTCCAATCTTCATGTGGAAGCCTCCTTTCCACCTGCCCAAACTCTTGCAAATACTTATAATAGTGAAACTTAATTTACATGCAAAATGCAGGTTCCATCTTAATGCCTCCAGTTCTTAGTCAGGCCACAGTGAGAAGGAACTGTCCTAAGAGGCCTCCAGCCAGATTGAATGAGCTCATTTTTGTTTTAGCCAAGCAGTAAGATTTGCTAATGTTCTACCTTAAGTGCCTTCTCTGAAGACATCCCTCTTTGCCTCGTGTGTTGAATCATCTCCCAGCGAGTATATTTCAATGAAAATATCCTCAGTTGACTTTTCTTGTAACAACAATAAAATGCTATTGCAACTTTGCTGTGAAGTTCAGTTTCCTCAGATTCTTCTGGCTTCGACTCCTGAAAGTTTTAGATCCGGCCCTGGTAGTAGTTCTTTTCTGAGGTTTTTTAGTCCCTCGAAACCCCGTAGTTTGGAGCTCAGTGGCTGCTATGTTCACAGACAAAATGTACTTTGACACCCCCATCACACCTGCCCCAAGATCCATTGAACTTAGAATTGCTTCCGAACCCAAGTGTGGCCTTGAGGTCTTACCTTCCTTGGAGAATGCCATGCCTGCTGTCCTCCTGGTAAGCCTGTAAAGGAAGAGATTCCAGTTCAGTATTTACAACGAGGATCTTGAATCCTGTTCTTTTTATTGCATTATCATGTTGAATCATTCTCCATTTTGCTTCAATTTTGTGGTAATGTCTTGAATTGACTTTGGGGACAAAGTCTTTCACCAGCATATAAGGGTTTGATTGTACAGATGTTTCTGCCGCATTAACATCTCTGCCTGTAGCTTAAGATCAGTTGTTCTTGCACTGGGGATGGAAATTCCTGATCTTGGCTAGCTTTGTTTCTTATAGGACATTGATTTCATTTAGATTTCCTTCCACAAGGTCGGCAAATTATTATCTTGTTATGTAAACTTATGCCAAGGCAAGATATATAATAGTCCCTAGGTTGCTTAGGCTTGTCATGTGTTTTGTAAAAGGAGATTGCAGGTTGTCAGATGAGGTTATTTTACGTGGAGTGGAATCAGGCAGAAGGGCTGGGACGGTGGGTGGGTGGGTAGGGGACCCTGAGGTGCAGATTTAAAAAAACAGTGGAAACGAAAGTTCCAAATAGGTGGTTTCTGAAGAAGGGAAGGGGCCCAGGGCAGAGCAGTCAGTAATGGGTAAATTGGGTTCCCTGGAAAATAAATATGATAGATACACATAAGTCTACTTTTAGGTTGCTGTACAATAATACATAGCTGGCTAAGTATTTCCAAATTATAAGCATAGGATTTTATACAAGACACCTCTTGTCCAGCGTGTGGCCCTCTGAGGCTAACAGTTATCTCTCCCATTCAAATCAATGTCTTTTCAAATGTGGCTAAATGGGGAAGAGGAAATAGTGGCCGGACTTTCTTGGTGTCTACATTCTTTCCAGGGCCTATTTGCTCTGGAACAGCTGAGAAAATGGTCAAGACTATTTGTAGGGGTTATTTTGCTGGGGATTTTAAGAACTAATATAACATCTTGAGTTGTTTCTTGTTCAGGGAAATGTGGAAAGGTATGCAACTGTGAAGTGTTTTGTTGTAGATGAATATCCATAAGCAAAACTTAGACTATAGTCATAAATATAAACCCAGTGTAGTTTTTGTTTTCTGTATGTCGTCGGAGGAATAAAGTTTTTTTATACAGTAAGCACACGGCCTCCCTGTCTTAGGATCTATCTTAGCCCTTAATTTTATTGAAATCTTTTTCCTTTTTCCTCTGGCAAAATCAGTTCCAAACTATAGTTCATTGGCTCTTCCATGACTAAAAAGTTTATTCCTTCTTCACTGTGGGCAGTTTACACAAAGCAAAAATATTAAATGGTTGGTTTTAGTGTATTGTAAAACTTTGCTGTATATCAAACTAATTTTTACACATTTTCACCCTAGACCTTAAATCATATAATTAATAATTTGCCTAGTTGTTGATGACCTAATTGTGGTTAATAAAAGCTAATGGAAAAGAAAAAACCAACAAACAAAAACCAAGATCCAGGTTCCAAAGGAATCTGGGAAACAGTTTTCCGCTGGGGTTGGCAAGCCAATCTGTAATACCTACGCAGTGACCTTCATGACATCGTCATGAAGATGAAAGAAAACAACTCAGGTGAGTGCCTGGAAAGAAATAATTTAAGAACATTGCTTTGGGGATGGAAATTCAAAATGAAAATTCTACAAAGTGTCTACCAAGCATTTACTACCATATAAGTCAGTTATTCATTTTTGACTAGAAAAACGAGATAAGAGGAATGTATTCTCAAAAATGTAAAAAATCTAGATGATAGATTTTGTTCCCCAAAGAATTTATGGGGACAGTAGGACTCTAGCTTTAAAGGTCACTGCTGAGTAAATACAAAGGAAATGTATGTGGTCAGGAAGTTAAGAGCTCAGACTCTGGGGCCAGGGTGGCAGGATTTAAGTCCCAGGCAGCAGGAACTTGGACAGCTCAGCTTCTCCATCTGTAAAGTGGGGCTAATAACAGTATTCACTTTCTGGAGTTATTATAAGAATTCAATGAGTTAATACATGTAAAGAGCTGAGAGCAGTGCCTGGCACGGAAATGTGTACCGTGTAATCTACCTAGAAAAAATGTGTCTGAATTTTTATGTCTTCAAATATTTTCATTTTTGTCATTTTAGCCTTTTATCCACTTTTGATGTGCTGAGCAACACCACTTATAATATTAATAAAATAAAACATAGTTTCTGGAAAAAGGTAGGTCCTGATTCTTTTTTTGTGGTGAAAGTCTTCAGGCATGGGTTCTTGAGGAGCTAAATACTTATTGAATGAGTACAAGCAAATTATCTCACAGAGCAGTTTTAGCACCTGGCAACCAAATACCTCTATTCCTCCACTTAATGGATCTTATTAAGAAATATCACATCATTCTTATGATGTGAAGCAATTAGCCCACTGGATGAAAATTAAAAGTTATCAAGTTATCAGCTATAAGAGGAGAGATAACGACTGTCTGACATTAAAAGACCTAACAACTTTCTACACTTTTCTTTTTTTTTTTTTTTTGCAGTTTTTGTCCAGGGCTGGGTTGGAACCCACCACCTCCGGCATATGGGGCTGGCACCCTACTCCGTTGAGCCACAGGCGCTGCCCCTTTCTGCTTTTCTTGACTTTAAACATCGGTATACAAGGATACCGATGACTTAGTACATTTTTCTGTGATTACTGGTTTTCTGAATCCATTTTTCTTAGGAGTGTTATAAAAATTCAATTTCTCTTTATATAGGTCAATTCACTTATGTAAGTTGTATATATAAATATTTAAAGAAAATACGTCTTAAATAGCTCGATCAGGGCCAAACCTTTGCTGTTGTTATATTGAAAAATGTTTTATGTATAATATTTTCATCATCACTATCACATAGCTTTTATTGACCATCAGCTATCCTGTGGTATAAAGATTTTTATTACACTAGCACTAAAACCATTATTTTTCTCTGAACCATTCTTCTTTTTCTTTTCTCTCTTCCAACAGATGATCCCGCCATCTACCAAGTTACCCAGTTTGACACCTCTTCCTCACACTACCCCTACCTCCCACCCAGTCACTTACCGTATTCTCCCAAGTGCCTCCTTTACTTAAGAACCTGTCTCTTTTGTTGCCCCATCAATGAGGCTTCATCTTTATCTGCACAATTACAGCCCTTTCCTAACTGTTTTCCCCTCTATTCAATGTGCTATGTTACTTTAGAAGAATAACTTTAAGGTGGTCTTCTCTCCAGTCGAATGCACTAAATCCAGTGGGTACCTTAAAGGTGGTGCATGTGGGAAGTAAATGGGAGCTGGCCATGGAGGCCCGCATGAGACATCTTAAGGAATTTATGCCTTTACCTTGTGGGTTAATGTGAATTTTGAGTTTGGAAAAGCAAATGAAATAGTATTTTACAAAGTGTATTCCACAAAACACCATTTATAAAACACTTAGGAGTGTTATACAAATTCAATTTTTCTTGATACAAATTAATTCATTTATATAAGTTGAATGTATAAATATTTAAAGAAAATATGTCTTGTTTTCCATCAGGCCTGCTATCTCCTTTGCCTTGTGCATAACATTTGTTCTCGGAGACACCTTTTGTTTTGGCTTCATCAAACTATATCTAGATCCCATGTCACACATACTGCTATGCCGAGTCCTCACTGCTTCCTCTGCCTACAATGCTTCCCTTTACCTTTCTGCTTAAACAACTTTACTTCATCCTTCAAGATGGGGCCCAATTATCTTCTCCTTTGTAAAACATCTACTGCCCCACCCAACAACTCCATCTCTTTGTCCTTCACACCCCCTGATACTTATCTCTCTTGTAGTTCTCATCATGTTTTTTTTTAAAAATATTTATATATAGGCCCCTTCTGTGCCAGACTGGGGAGTCCTTGATAGTCAGGGGTCTTCCATCCTAGGTGCCTGGCACCTGTCACACAGTTGGTTCTCAGTGGGGGAAGAGCAGTGCTTTGGTAGTGGCAACCAGACGCTCTGCTGTCAGAGGACAGAGCTGCCGTGCCAAGAAACTTAGGATCATAATGAAATCAGTGGCAAGACTTTGTTTACTAATTCATACTCAGTAACTTTGGCTGTGAAGCCATCAGTACAAAAACATTCGAATTCCAAGTCCATTTGTGACTTTGAAAGTCACTTCCTACTTTCTTTCTTTTCTATATTCATAGTCACTTCTGAATAAAATAGAAAAGAGACAGAATGGCCTTGGGGGGGCTGAAACCCTCATTGAATATGTCCTATCTCAGATCTTGGAAGGAGATCAAAGGAAAAGCAATAAATAGGGTTTTTTTTTTTCTTTTGATTTAACCACTCACTCTTGGTTGGCTGTAGATCATTCATTTTGAAAAACCAGATAATTGTGGCAACAGCTGTCTGTACGAAGCAAGCAGCAGAGTTGGCTGTGTTCCAGGAGAAAGGAGATTCAGATTGTGAATTTACTCAGAATAATAACCTTACAAAGCTTTTACAACTAAAATGGGCATCTAGAAACCCATCATTTTATGCATTAAAAAAATGAATGCTGGCACAGGATAAAAGACTTGCCCAAGGTCATAAGAATTTAATTTTGTGGATGGGAAAGTTATGTTTTTACCCATGTTTAAAAACACAGTAGTCTATCTGGACTGGACTTCTAGATCATCAGGCAAAATGATGTCAAGTTTTGCCTTTTAGTTTTACCTACATTTGTATGTAGCGTATGTCTTGTACATTGGCCGATTTTCATGTTAATGGATGGTCTTAGCAGAGGTATGTGAAGGAATGATTTAGGAAGAGATGGTTGTTGTTTGCATATGTGGATGAGATGGTTGGATGCTCGACTAGCTGAAGAGTTACAGCGAATTACGATCTTGTGAAACTTTTTGCATTCTCTTATGGTTTCCATTTACTTTTGTTTCCTATTATGGGAGGCTCTAATTCGTGATGAACCATATTAAAAAAATCAGTAAAAACAAATTCCCATATATGGAATCCAGATAATTTAGATAGCTTAGACATGAGGCAATGGGAATGCAAACATGCACAGAGATGGCCACAACAGTAGGTTCTGGCCGTGCTTAAAGCAAACCCTGTAATGGATTGGTGGTAGCTATTGGGACTTCAGCACAATCCCTGCATAGCTGAACTGGGCTGGTTAAGGGAAGGAAATGGCTCCATGGCTATTGACATAGAATCCAAAACTGTGTGTGGTTTGCTGGAATGTGGACTATCTGTGAAAGAGATGGGGGCTTTCTTTTGCTATTTGGGAAACTTCAGCTGTCCTTACCTCCATGAAAGGTAGGAAGGAATAGGTTGTCCTCATTGCTCTCGTCTTCATTTTTGTTCCGGCTTCTTTCTTTTCTGTCCTTGTCCTCACTGCCTCTGCACCTTCCTGGTTGTATGGCATTTCATCTTATCACGTACACATAAAACTTCTACAAACTATCTGAATATGTGTAAAACCAGACTGTTAATGGGCTTTAGCAGCCAACCTTTTAAAAATGCATTTTTGAAGATCACAATACTTTGCACAAGAACAAAGCATTTTAAAAATTAATTTATAATTGGTAAATAAAAACTATATTTATCATGCATGACATGTTTTGAAATATGCATACATTGTGGAATGGCTAAATGAAGCTAATTAACATATGCATTAACTCATTTATCTTTTGTGCAGTGAGAACACTTACAATCTCTGTTAGCGATTTCCAAGTATACACCACCTTGTTATTAACTGTAATTACCATATTGTATGAGAGATTTCCTGAACTGACTCCTCCTATCTAACTGAAATTTTGTGTTCTTTGACCAATGCCTCCCCAACACACCAGCTTCCCCACCCCATGGTAACCACCACTCTGCTCTTTGCTTCTGTGAGTTCAGTGTTTTTAGGATTCTCCGTATGAGTGAGATCATGCGGTATTTGTCTCTCTTTGCCTGGATTATCTTACTTTCCTTTAGTTTCATCCACGTTAACAGCATTTCCATTTTTGAGACTAAATAGTATTCCTCTGTATGTATATGCAACAATTCCTATATACGTTCACCCACTGATGAACATTTAACTGATTCCAGATCTTGGCTATTGTGAATATTGCTGTAATGAACACGAGAGTGTAGTCGTCTCTTCGACATACTGATTTCATTTCCTCTGGATATGTACACACTGGTGAGACTGCTGGATAAAATAGTAGTTCTGTTCATGAACCTGCATACTATTTTCCCTAATAGATATACCAAAGTAGTTTCTAATTGAAAAATTTGGAGGCAGCTGCTCCATTTTAATATATGTAACAGCAACTGAAACTTTAAAGTTGCAAGGTTCCAATCTTGACACTTTTGACATTTTTGGCCATATAATGCTTTGTCACATGTGGCTGTCCTGTGTGTTACATGGTAGTTACCAGCATTTCTAGTCTCTACCAACGAGATGACACTAATACACACACACATACACACACATGCTCCTCTAGTGGTGACATCCAAAATGTCTTCAGATATTGCCAAAAGTCCCCAGGAAAGCAAAATTGCACCTTTTGAGAATCACTGACCTCAGGCAGAATGTGTGGTTTCTTTTGTCCTATGAAGTAAACATTTGTCTTTGAGTCAGCAGGACTTTTCAACTAGTGATGAAATCCCCCTTTTTTTAGCCATGGACATGTGTTGGATATCTTACAATGAATCAGATGTGCCAGATGCAAAAATATATAAGAAACTGCCCTTACAGACATTGCATTTTAATAGAGAAGACAGACATATGGAATAAACCATTACTGCATAGCATTGGAGTGTAATTCAAGGTAAGTCCATGGTGCCCCAAGCACAGCGGACATAGAATCAAATCTGGAGTAAAGAACTCAGGGAAGCTCCATAATGAAAAGGATCACTGCATCCACTTCCTAAAAGATATGGTTCCATGGATGGAAGGAGTTTTAATTTCTGTAACTTTATTTCAATAAAAATTGTACAATTTTATGAAGTAGTTGGTCCCTGAGAGTGGCTTCCACAAAACTATTCTCTGTTGATAGAGGTAGTTGATATTATAAATTATCATTTTCAGCAATGTGAAGGAAAAAATGACACCTTCAGGTAAACAATGTCATAGCTTCAATGAAAATGAACAGAACCCAGAATGTCAGGTCAAAGTCAAAGACAAACCATTTTGTTACCCTGATATACTATATCCATCTTGTCTCAAGAGCTGAACACCTGATTTTATGAAGAATTGCATATTTTACCTCAATTGGCCATAATTATTGATAGAAATACTAAAAAATGAAATAGAGTCAAAATAAGCTTGGATCTAAATTTTCCTTTGGGGAAGTGAGGATTCTAATTTTAAAAATTAAAATTCTATGGCACAATTAATATTAAGTTTCCATTTTTTATTCAGTTAAGTAAACATTTATTATAAAGCTTCAAAGTATTTAATATAAAAAGTAGTTTTGTGGGATTCAAAAAATTAGAACAATTTAAGCAGAGAAGATGAACACAAAACAACCAGTTAATTTGTCAGAGATTAGTCCAGGAATGGGGGAGTTCAGCTGAGGGAGTGAAGAATTATAACTGCTACGATGAGGCCGTGTGAGCATCAGTCTTTGCTCTTTCTGAAGTCCTGAGCATAAGAAAGTGTGTCAGGAATATTTGCAGATCAAAAAGTATTATTCACTAGTATTAATGATGCTGCTAGGGAGCCGGAATATGGCTTTGGTAGATTGTTATCAAACTCATTTTTCTTTAAGAAAAGGAAACTTTCTCAAAGTGTAAAAATATCCATTCTGTCCTCCCATCTACCCATCCATCCATGCATTCCTCTATCCATCTTCCAACAGCAGTTGTACTGATTTTGTTTAAGCAAGGCAAATCACTTATAACTCCTGTAAGATAACATCCTTTCAATGGCTTCCCATTGCTCTTCAACCGAAAGTCAAATTTCCTTTCCATCACCTTCAGGATGCTGCAGTGACTCGCCTACTCTCATCTCTGACCCCAGATCCCATCACTTTCCCTTATTCTTCGTCTTCACCTACTCTGCCTTTAGCCCCGTCTTTGTGTATGCACCTACAGTTCTATCCCCTCTATTTTGGGCTCCGGTCCTTCAGTCTGCTGGCTCCTTTTCATGTTTCACATCAAAGCTTAAATGCCATTTCCCTAGAGGAGGTTCCTATCTCAACCTTTATTCACGTCTTCCTTTACAGTTCAGAGAGCTCCTTGAAAGTAGAAATCCTAATCTGTTATGTTCGCTAATTTATACCTGTACAAAGAGTAAGCAAATGAATTCTCAGTCCATAGATTTTGAAAGAATAAGCCAATACATTTCTTTGGGTATTTATCACCTACACTAGATTGCAAACTTGTTAAGGACAGGGATATGTCCATTTTTGCTCACCTTTATATAACCAGTACCTAGATTAGTGCCCAGTCCAATCAAGGGGCAGTTGAAAATTTTTTTTTGAAGATATGATAAATGAACTAATCAATGAGATGATTTGCAAGGTCTATTTCAGGTAAGAAAAACAAAAGCAGAACAAGAGCAGTAGCAATACCAAAAACCTTTGATCCTACCATTAGACAGCTAGTAGATATGGGAAGGAAAAGTAAAAATGGGGTGAACTAATTAAACAAATATATACCTTTATGGTTAAATAAGTTGTCAATATCTACTTAATTTGAATTTAGCATGGAAAAAATTTCCTAAGATCATTTTTTAAGCCAGTTATAATCTCCTCATTTGTAGAAGCGTGGCTGATATTTTGTTATTCATATTCATCGTAATTGTGTCATTATTTCAAGATTGTTAATGGAGTTTACTTTCTTAGTAGAAATGGGGAACCATCAAGCCTTAAATTAAGGACTCCTGGAAAGACCAGTCAGTATTCACATTGTAGTTTTATCAGTGTCTAAAACGATTCTCACTATTGGACACCAGGTGGCGCTGTCTGGAAAACCATTTCCCGCCTTGAATTCTTTCTTCCGCCACTTGATGGCATCAGCCATCGTTTTCAAGAACTCCCGACCCATTCGTCTCAATTCCTTTTGTGTTCCTTGTCTGCATTGCTTTCTGTTCTGCCATTCTTCCCTGTCACGAAGACTCCCACATGCAGAACCAGTCATGTGTGAGGTTTACTGGAGTGAAGGTCTTTGGGACATCCTTTGGAAGAATATTCACTGTGCAAAATTTTTCATTTTAATTGTCTAAACTGTACCTTGCAGCAGCAGGAATTTTTTCCTTTATACTTAAAGGAAATGAAAAACTGTGTAGGATTTCTTAAAATATATCACTAGTCAAAATATTGGTTAGAGTATGTGTGTATTGTGTGATAGTTTTAAGCTTGCACAGTAGAATCATGTTCCTGAACTTTATCATGATTGCATCCAGGGACTTACAAGCCATCTTCTTCACAGTAAAATACAGAATATTTTCTTAACACATTTTTTGTTTGTTGCAAACTTCTCTTTTTTCAATTTTTAGGGTAAAGATACCTAAATATATTGAAGTTTCAATGTAATTTGGGCTTTGCTTTTATAGTATATGCAGGCAAATGATCATTTTAGGCTATTTCTATGTTTTTCTTAAGGACTGGTAACTTTTCTTCTTAATTCAGTTATATCCTCATTAACTCATTTGGTTTGTCCTTATATAGAATTTTTGATTGGCATTTTATAAATGATATTTGGGTGACTATAGGAGGTTATTCAGGAGTCACTTTTCAGAGCATTTTAAAGATGTTCCAGATAAGTTTTGCTGTCAACAGTCTGCAAACGAAATGAAAGTTTTCCAAGTGCTACTTGTAAATATACTTTAAAATATACTTTTAGGAGTATATTTTACCTAAAACACTATTTTGCATTGCCTCCTGTTTAAAAACAAATTATAAATATCTTAAAACTCATTAGAGATCATCTGTCTTGAAATAAATGTGTTTTCCTATTCTTCATAAAGATTTTTATCTGAGTATCCTTGTGTCTTATCTTTGTACTTTGTAATATAAGATTCTCTTCTTTGAAATTCTTTTTTTCACAATACACAAAACTTATAATCTTGATGCTCAGGGAGTTTGGCAGTTATTGGTAGCCTAACATATGTATAACAATAATGGGCAAACATTATAACACCTACACTGTGGTTCTACCAGAAGTGTCTTGGTTGAATAGAAATTCAAGCAGACAATAAGAGAAAGTTGTGATTAGCTGGAAATAGGGGTTTTATCTCCTATCACTCCCTCAATCAGTTAAGATGGAATTTACAGCAAGTAAGACAAAACCCAAATCAATTAAAATATAAGGAAAATGCATTCTCTTACAAAGACTGAGGTATGATGGTTCAGGATTGGATAAGACATAGTCTCAAGGATAGGCGTTGTCTTTCCCTTCTACTGTTCAGTCTGTCAGCTTTGTCCTCTGGTTATCCCCCTTGTGATGACTAAATGATTGTATGTTTTCAGGAGTCATGTTCAAATACCAGAATGTCCAGAGGAAGAAGAAGCCACTTACCCCTACCCAGAGGCCCTGTAGTCAACTTCCAGAGTTGGTTGAATGCTCCTTTCCAAACCAATCCATAGCAAAGTAATTTCATTTGCATGGTTGCTTAGACTAATGTTCAGCTGAATTCTGAGTCACATACTGGGAAGATTTTCCAATGGAAGACACCCAAGAATGGTGAATGGGCTTCAGGTTCAATAATTTCTGATGTCTTAAATTTCTGTCAATTATGGGATGTTTGGTAGGGCTTGACCAAATTCAGTAATCTGTAAAGGTAAGAGTGTGCTTAAAATTTCAGTTTTAATGTTCTTGGATGGTGGTCTCTGGTAAGGATGGTTCATCAGCCTTTGAGATTGTGCTTTCAGCCTAAGCTAGGCTGTTTTTTGTTCCCTGAAATATTTAATTATCACATCCACATAAAGGTGTTCATTATAGCTAGTTACGTATATTATTCATTATAAAATAAAAAGTTAAGGTTCTTAGCCTATTTATTTTAAACCCTAGTTCATAATTGTTGGATCTTTTATTTCTCCCAGGGATGGTAACTCTAGGCCATCTTCAGTGCTTAAGCAGCAGGAAACATTCTTCCCCACAAGAGCCCTTCCGTCACTCTGACCTGATTACTAGTATCACTGAGAACATCATGGTCAACCCATAAGAATTCCATCAACTGATTTTCCCTTTGTCATCTCTAAGTTTCATCCTTCCCTGCTTTGTGAGGATAGAATTCCACTCCTCCCTTCAATGCTGATTCCTTCCTTGGAGTTTGAATTTCTTCCTCTCCTCAGTCCTTGATCATTGCAATAAAGGTTCTTTTTCCAAGTCACCTCACCTGACACTTGGAATTTTCAACTCTTTTCTTAACACCTATGTGTAATGAGTTGCCAATTCCTATTAATTATTCCTCTCAGATATTATTTTGCCCTTCCCTCCTGCCACTGTTGTCCTTTGCTAAAAGTAATTTTAGATTCTTGGAGCTCAGTAGACAATGCTCTCTGACTCTAGTACTTCAGCAGTCTGGCATTTGAAATAGAGTTTCTATTTTGCTATTTTTTTTAGCTTTATTAAGTATTCTGAGAGGTAACCTTTTGGTAATCTATATTTTCTTTGCACAACACTAGAATTACATGATGCGCACAAAACCTGAAGGGGCTAAAATGGTAGTAACTAACTACCAAGTACAAAGAGAGCACTAATTAAAGTGTCTCATAACTAGATCCTCCTGATATTAGGGTAGATAAATTAGAACTGAGTGAATTTATAGAAGCCAAATCCGAGATGGCAAAATAAATCCTATTATTCTTACCATGAAAGTAGGTTGATAAAATTGTAGATGAATGTCAGTTAATTTTGTGAAACCAGTTATTTGTATAAATGGCTATTAAATAGGGCCAATTCGATTCTGGCTACTGTTCATTAAAGCCATTGTTTTCTTTTCTTTTCCTTTTCTTTTCTTTTCATTAAAAAGCTCATTTAATTCATTTTATATAATGGCAAACTGAAGAGCTTGGTGAAACATCTCAATTTCCAGAACAAAGCACTGGAATGTGGGAAGGTAAAGCATCTTCAGTAATTTTATTTAGTTTGTATACAATGGACTATTGACAATCTTACTCTTGTTTTCATTGATTCTGTCCATTCACAAATCCTAAACATGAGCAATCTTATTTGCAGATTTGGCAAACATGGCTTTTCTAATTGTTTTGTAAAGTATAAAACTTTAAACAAATTTAAAAATCATTAAAAATCTAATAAGCCAAAAAAGTTGTATTAGTTTGTCCCACCAGGAGTCTAAAAGTGTTTCCTTCTCTCCACATCCACACCAGCATCTGCAGTTTTGAGATTTTGTGATTTGGGCCATTCTCGCTGGGATTAGATGATATCTCAGGGTGATTTTGACTTGCATTTCTCTAGTAATGAGGGATGATGAACATTTTTTCATATGTTAGCCATATGAAAAATGAGGGGGAAGAGGTTCTATTCATCTGTCTTACCCAGTGATCTAAGAGATTATAGGCTCTTTTTGTGTTTATTAATTTGAATTCTCTGTAGATCCTAGCTATCAAACTTTTTTCTGATTCAAAAATATGCAAATATATGGCTTGGCACCTGTGGCTCAATGGGCTAGGGCACCAGCCATGTAAACCTGAGCTGGCTGGTTCGAATCCAGCCTGGGCCCGCCAAACAACAATGATGGCTACAACCAAAAACAAAAAAAATGGCTGGGCATTGTGGCGGGCGCCTGTGGTCCCAGATACTTGGGGAGGCAGAGGCAGGAGACTCGCTTGAGCCCAGGAATTGGAGGTTGCTGTGAGCTGTGATGCCACAGCACTCTATCCAGGGTGACAGCTTGAGGCTCTGTCTCAAAAAAAAAATGCGAATATGCTTTTGGTTGTTGTCTCCTTAGCTGTACAGAAGCTTTGCAGTTTCATTAAGACCCATTTGTTTGTGCTGTTGAAATTCCCACGGAAGTCTTCATCATAAAGTCCTTCCCCAGGCCAATAGCTTCTAGTGTTTCTACCACACTTTCTTTGAGGATTTTAATTGTTTCATGCCTTAGATTAAGGTCTTTTATCCATCTTGAATCAATTTTTGTGAGTGGAGAAAGGTGTGAGTTCATTTTCTGTCTTTTACATGTGGATATCCAGTTCTCCCAGCACCATCTATTGAGGAGGAATTCTTTGCCCCAGTGTATGTTCTTGTTTGGTTTATCTTGTTTGGCTATAAGATGTTTGTTTCATCTCCTAGTTTTCTATTTAGTTCCAATGTCTGTGTCTCTATTTTTGTGCCGATACCATGCTGTTGTGATCACTGTGGCCTTGTAGTATAGCCGAAAGTCTGGTAGGGTGATGCCCCTGATTTGTTTTTATTACTAAGAAGTGCCTTGGCTATGTTTTTTTTTTCTGGTTCCATACAAAATGAAGAATTATTTTTTCTAAGTCTTGAAAGTGTGATGTTGGTATTTTAATAGGGATAGCATTGAATCTGTAGATTGCTTTGAGAAGTACAGACATTTTAACAATGTTGATTCTTCCCAGCCATGAGCATGGTATAAAGAACTCAAGCTAGGGTGGCATCTGTGGCTCAAAGGAGTAGGGCGCCAGCCCCATATGCCAGAGGTGGCAGGTTCAAACCCAGCCCTGGCCAAAAACTGCAAAAAAAAAAAAAAAAGAACTCAAGCTAGACCTCTCATTTGATCATGCAATCTCATTGTTGAGTATCTACCCAGAAGAAAAAAAAATCCTTTTACCACAGGGACACTTGAACTAGACTGTTTATTATAGCTCAATTTACAATTGCCAAAATGTGGAAACAGCCTAAATGCCCACCAACACAGGAATGGATTAATAAACTGTGTTATACGTATACCATGGAATACTATTCAGCCACTAAAAATGATGGAGACTTTACATCTTTTGTATTAACCTGGATGGATATGGAGCACATTATTCTTAGTAAAGCATCACAAGAATGGAGAAACAAGAATCCGATGTACTCAATTCTGATATGAGGATAATTAAGATCCTAGTATGTGGTGGGGAGTGGGGGATAGGGAGAGCTGAGAAAGGGAAGGAGGGAGTGGGTGGGGGACAAGGGGTGTGGTACAACGTTTGGGGGTTGGACACAATTATAAGAGGGTCGTTATCTAACAAAAGCAATCAATGTAATCTGGTTCTGTGTACCCTCGATGAATCTCCAACAATAAAAAAAAAAAAACCTACCAAGTCTTGGGGAACAACATAAAGCATTCTTATAAAACTATGATATTGTTAGGACTGTTTTGCATTGAATCTTTTTTCCACTCATTGGATCACATAAAGGGAACATTTGACAACCAAATAGGGATCGAATTTATCCAGTGATCTGTTTCCCAAACTCCTATCCGTGTCCCATGATGTTTTAAAACTTGTAAAACATTATTTAAAATCCCAATCATACCCCAATCCCTTCTTTCTCAACAGATGATCTTGGGTTCTACTTCGCAGAGAAAATTAAAAAGGTGTTCTTCATTAACTTCAGTAAATACCCTTACTGCCTCTTCTGCACATCTGTGTTCTGTTACTCCCTCTCTGGGGCAGATGAGTCCAATATTAATGGCAAACCTTGTGTATTTGATATCTGTTTCCATCCCTGAGCCTTTTAACCACCGCCCTCTGGTTATCTAGGCTAGCCACTTTCGAAGCATTGTCCCCTTACCACGTGCCTACTGATTCCTGTCCATTCATCTTCTCTATACTTCTCTCCAGTTCCTTCCAAGTCCACCACTTCCGCCTTGGTTAAGGACTGCTTCACTTGTATGCTGTTCTCACTAATTTATTCGTATACATTTCCTCAGCTATGTTCTTAAAACAATTGGAAGTTTGTTACTTCTTGCCTACTAATCTTTCACGATCTGTTTTGAATGGTTATCTGGATTATTGCAGACCTTTTTTCATAATTTATCAGTATAAATGAACCAAACACTCCTTTTGCTCATAAACTAAATTCCTTATAAGGTTGTCAGATCACTTCATTTACCTTGCTTTTCAACATAGCAAGTGTTATTACTAGTTTTTTGCATTGTCCCAATTAGATACATGTTCTCTCTTTACTGCTACAAGCATTTAGCAAAGTGCTTTACACATAGAAGGGACTCAGGAACATTTGCTACAACAAAATTACCTGTTATTCAAATAGTCTGGCTTATATTTTGGTATCTTTGTCATTTTATGAAATTTATAATAAAAAGATAAAGGTTAGTGCACAACTTTCTAGTGTTCAATATGTTGACTGTCTCCAAGTGGATTTGTGGTATGTCTAAATATTGATTCTCTTACCCCTTAAGAAAGCATAACAGGAATTGGGTACCGAGAGGATCTGCTCCAAGTGGGTTGCAAATATTATCATGTTCTGTGTTTCCTGTCTTGTGCACAAGTCAACAGAGTGGCAAGAATCAGAAGGGCTGAATCGGAAATCTGACTCTGTCATTGACTATTGCGAGGCTCAGAGTTTTCAGGCTTAGATGATGGAGTGTTAGTTTTATTTTTAGATTTAAGTCAAAGGAGCCCCTGCCTTCGGCCCCATGCTTTAGAAATCTCTGCTCTGGCTTCCCTGTGGTGATATCATTCCTTGCAAGATGAGGAGTCCATTCTAGTAGGGGTATGTGCTTACTTGGTGCCCGTACCTCTCCTTAGAGGACAAGCTTTGGATTCCTGGGACCCTCTACCCAAATGACCATGACCTACTTTCAAGATCTACACAGGCCTTTTTCTTTAGCTTGTCTTCCCATGGGCAGACCCCGCCCACAAAGTGCTGCCCTGGGCTAAGCTGCCTTAGGCAGTGTGGCCAGAACTGAGAGACGTGAGCAGGACAGCCACAGTCAATATGCACGTGGTGTCCCTTGCAGTGCAGGACTCAGTAAGGAATTCAAGAAATCAAATCCAAACTTGATCTTACATGTTTTTATGGAGAGATATTGGCAATACGAGAGTAGAGTACACATTTCGCATAATAGTGCATCAGCCTGAGTTATAACTTCTGTGTATTTAAACTTAGTCTCCATTTGTCTTCTTCCCTGGGCTTGCATACATTATAGGCTATAAGGCTGAGATAATTAACATTTTTCTCTCTTAGAGATTGATGACATAGATTATTTATGCTAATGTGAGCATACCGCATTGTCTGGTTTTTACTAACTGATCAATAAATATAAGCTCTCATTAATAATGATTTATTTCTCCATTCATTTGTTCAAACTATGTTTATCGATTACTTACAATGCATTAAACTTATTTTTATGTGACAAGACAAACAAGACTCATTGTCTCTCTGTCATTTACTACTAGGTTGAGATAATTAAATATTGTACACTTTCACACACTTAACTTTCTACCATGCTTCCTTTTTTGGATTTCTTTTTATTATTATTCTTATTTCAATAAAGGTCCAAGTGTTTTTGTTATATGTGTGAATTATATGAGGGTGAAGTTGGGGCTGTTAGCGCACCTCTTGTTATGTGTGTCTCGAGGGTTGTGGGAGGAGAGAGTTGGATCACTCTCCACAAGAGAGGACCCCGAAGTCTTAGCACACACAATAGTTTGTCCTGCCTTTCTTCCGGGTTGATTTGTTGCAGTTTCCTCTCTTGGGTGATTGGCAAATTGCAGTTATATTGCAGGTTACATAACAGATTGGGGATTTATAACAGTTTCCTTTCTATGCATGTGTCTTCTCAAAAGCCTTCATGAAAAACCCACTGGGGGTCAAAAATCCAATGCTTATTAGATGGTAATGAGCCCCAGGTCAATTAAGGTCACTAGGAGCCCCTCGCTGTCCATGCTCTGGCCTGGGGAAAAGTCTCTAGCCACAAATTTCTGATATTGTGATTTCTTTTCTGCGTTCTGATTGATTCCCTCTCTCCACCCTCAGCCATTTCAATGTCCATTATACCATGTTTTGATCATATCTACCCTTTGTTCAAATTCCACTTGTAAGTCAGAACAGGTGGCGTTTGTTTTTCCATTCCAGAGATAATTCATATAGGATCATGGCCTCCAGCTTCATCCACATTACTGCAAAAGATAGCATTTTACTCCTTTGTATGGCTGAGTAGTACTCTATAGTATGTGTCTGTGTACACCACAATTTCTTTACAACTTGTTGGTTTATGGGCACTTAGGTTGCTTCCATACCTTTGCAGTTGTGAATTGTGCTGCAATAAACATTTGAGTGCAGCTGTCTTTTTAATATAATGGCTTCCTTTCTTTGGATAGATACCCAATAGTGGGGTTGATGGACTGAGTATTAGGTCTACTTTTAGTTTTTGGAGGAATGTCTGTTCTGGTTTTTGTAAACATTGTGCTACTTTACATTCCCACCATCAGTGTATAAGCGGTTTCTTTTCATAACATCTGTGCCAATATCTATTGTTTTTAGACTTACTAACCCCTGTGCTTCTTGACACAAGTACTTATGCATATGCTACAAGATATCACAGACATTTTTCCTGAGTCTCAGAAACTGTGTCCTAGATGCTGAGAGAGTGTGAATAATGTTAGTCTGGGAATTGAGAACCAAAGAAACCTGAATGAAGTTGGGCAAATCATATTGCCCAATAAAGATCATACGAGAACATTGATATAACATCTGCAGCAATAATATCAAGGGGTCATAAAATGCAGTCTCTAGATGACCTTAAAGATCTAGAAATTTCCTGATATTGTGTACAAACAAAACTATAAATGTGTGTTCAAAGCTACATTTGTCTGGGGTTGAGCTTTATCATAATCTCAAAATAGTTTGTATCTCTCTTCCCTGCCCTCAGTCTCCTCCCACTTGACGCAAAAGAAAAAAAAAAGATTTAAAACTATCATGCTAAGAGTTTTCACTAGTGAGAAAGAAAGAAGTCCCCATTGTTTTAGAATTCATTGTATGTATTTCTGCTTGACACACTGCATAATAAAATGTAGGTATAATGTTCCCTGTATAAAAGCTCCTCCAGTTTTGTTTTTTAAGTAACTGAACACAGAGCATCAACCGTCCTTTAGGAGGAATCACTAATCCCACATTTGACACCAGCCGCTTTCTACAAAGGCACAGTTTAGACTATTAAAAATTAGAAAATCCTGCCTTGGGACGTTAGGACAGTAGTTCATAGAAACCATTGCTTCCTTTTCTTTGTTCTATGCACTTAATATTAATAAATAGTGCTTTAGAATGATGAAAAGTCTGGGGTTTTGTGATTAGTTTACCAGTTGACCTAAATAGATGAGTAAGGTGGAAAGAGGTTCCTGCTAGACCATGTGTTCCCAGAATCCTTTATTAACTAACTCAGGGGTCCACTGAAATTTTCTTAGTTCCTGCCCTGTTCTGAGATTTCATCTTATACCCTCAGACATTCTGGACCCTCGTAAGAAGTAGCACCGCTTAGCAAAACATAATATCTATAAGTCTTAGTCTCTGATGGGCCCCAGTCCTAATCCCAGTTCTGCCACTTATGAGCTGTGTTCTTTTAGAAACATTACTTATCCTTTCTAAGTTACTATCTCCTTCTAAAATGGATTTAATAACACATTATGGATTTTGAATAATAGCACAGGGTCTGTGCACAAAAAATATATGACCACTTCTCTGATCAGAGGGTAGAGAAAGCTAGCAAACATCGGTCCCATCCCACATCCTTCTGTGCTCCCAAAGTACTTTGCTGTAATACTCATCATACACCATCTTGTATACACATTAGTTGTTTTTATGACTCTCTTTTGGGAGCCTCTCACATGATGCTTTATTCTAAGATAGTTATAAAATGCAAGAAAGGCCCGTCTAAGGCATTATTGGAACATTGGTAAATATATGCCTGTGTTTGGGAGTGAGTGAAACTGACTCAAGTAGAGAGAGTAAGAGTTGTCCAAAAATAACTAAAACCATCTATGAGTAAAATAATGGCCACTTGCTTTAGGTTCTAGATCAGGTGTCTATAAACTACTGCCTTGGGCTGAATTACGACTCCTGTCCTGCCCTCCATGGCCGATGGCTGTCATTCACTACATGTTATCTGCAACACCAAGCCTAAAACGTCTACTCTCTGGATTTACTAGAAAAGTTTGCTGACCCCCACCCTATAGCAGAACTGGAAAATAAAATATGGTGTGATTTTAAATTTTAAATGTTATGTAATATGTGTGTCACATAAATACACCCAAAGGACTATAACAAGCTGGTCAACATATGGAGGTGGTCAACACAAGGAACTAGGCCTGATGTACTGAGATGAATGTGAGGTGCGTGTCTGGTCTCTGAAGATTAGGTCAACTTCAGGAGGTAGTCGATGCTGGGAGGTGGTCAACTAAAGAGGTTCTGCTGGATATAATTTATTATTTATCGATTTTCCATTTTAAGTCATGGAAATCTGGTGTGTGTTTTGCATTTATAGTACCTCTCAGTTTGTTCTAGACACTGTTGCAGTGCCTCGTAGCTACACGAGGCTGGTGGCTGGCATATTACACAGGCCAGACCAGAGGTCCACAGGGAGGGGGCTGTGACATCTTAGAGATAGAAGTGTGAGGTCACTAACCACAGGTCAGATCCCTCTGGGAATTCTATCAGCAAAGGGCAAACTCTGGAACCTACATGAGACAAAGTGGGGTCTAAAAAGCAGATAAGAAGAAGAACAGGAAAGTTAGAACACGTGCAAGAGGGGAATGAAGGGAAATCTCAGCTGCAGATGAGGCCGCTCCCTGCCAGAGTGAATGTATGCCCAGTTTCGCATTATTTGAACTTTTAAAAATTTTTTTATTGGCTCGGCACCTGTGGCTCAGCGGGCTAAGGCGCCAGCCACATACACCTGAGCTGGCAGGTTCGAATCCAGCCCGGGCCCGCCAAACAACAATGTCGGCTACAACCAAAAAATGTCCAGGCGTTGTGGCGGGCGCCTGTAGTCCCAGCTACTTGGGAGGCAGAGGCAAGAGACTCACTTGAGCCCAGGAATTGGAGATTGCTGTGAGCTGTGATGCCACAGCACTCTATCCAG
>CAUYRH010130183.1:0-18501 GCA_963574655.1 Perodicticus potto | reverse complement strand
AAACTTCACAAGAATACTGTTTTTCAGCATTTTTTTATTTGTAGTTAACATGCAAATGTTTTTATAATCAAAGAACTGTTGGAAGTGTTTATTATTATAATGATATGAGTACATATGCTGTAGTTTAACTCGCACTTTTTTTTCTGTATAAGGGCACATAGTAAATAAAAAAAAAAGGAAAAAATAACTTTAACAATATTTAGGACCTTCAGTACTTACTCAGAAATAATATATTTCTAGTGTTTCTCAACCCCTAAGATTCACCTTCTTACCTGAGGAAATCATCATAGAATACAGCATGTATCTTACAGAGGTGTGTGTGTGATCAAAAGTGATCTCACGCTATCCTTTGGATATGTATATGAAAACTATAGTCCCTTCCACAGTAATGATATTTGTAGCTTTAGATGATTATGTCATCTTTTTCCCTTTAATCTTTACCTTGTCACCAATAAAATTATTTGGCTCTAGGCAAAGGAAATGGGATTTCTGAGCAGTTAACTACTCAATATAGATATGTGCCTGATAATTACTTTATTTGCCCTTTAACTTCTTTTTGCTCTCTAAGAAAGCATGATTTCTAATAGAAATCAGATTAAGTCCCTTGTCTCAACTCTGGCTGCCACTGCTGCAATCTAGACCCCCTTATTTCTACTACTACCACAATCTCCAAAATAATTTCCTAATCTTAACTCTTTTTACACTCAAACCCACTCTCCACACTACTGCCAAATTCACTTTTTCATGTTTGTCTTGTTTTGTGGATTTCTGTCACCTAGTTTTATCACTTGGGCCATTGTTGAAGTTAGGCTTTGGCCTTTTAGTTCCAGAAGTCTTTACTTGGCTGAGGGACTGTTGTGATGATCTGTGTGGTATGGATCTGAGTATTTCCTGTAGAGCTGGTCTTATAGTGGTAAATTTCTTCAGTGATTGCTTTCCAATAAAAGATTTGATTTCTCCCTCAAATATGAAACTTAATTTGGCAGAATACAGGATCCTAGGCTGGAAGATGTTTTGTTTGAGTAAGTTGAAAGACAGAAAACAAATTTTTCTGGCTTGTAAAGTTTTGGCTAAGAAATTTCCTGTCATCTTGATGAATCTGACCCTGTGGGTCAATTGGTGCTTACTCATGGCTATTTCCATAATTTTCTTTTTCATTTTGACTTTGGCTATGTTCATTAAAATGTGCCTAGGAGATGCTCTTTTTGTATTGAGACAAACTCGGGTTTGATATACACCTAAAGGGAATGTGTTTCAAACTTTGGAGGAAAGTTTTCAGTTATGATATCCTCCAGTACAGCTTCTGTACATTTGGGTTACTCTTCTTCTTCTTCAGGAATACCTGTAATTCTTGTGTTTGTACGCTTTGTGAAGTCCTATAATTCTCTAAGATATTTCTCTGCTTTTATTCTCTTATTTTCTGCCTCCTTAAATACCTGAATTGGCTCACAAACCTTATCCTCTAGCTCTGAATTTCTTCTTTCTCCATGGTTTAATTTGTTATTTTTAATTTTTACTGGATATTTAAGCTTCTTCAATGATTTCTTCAATTCCTTAAGCTCTAATATATATAACCTTTCTAATTTTATCATGTCTTTCATTAATTTCTTGGATGAATTTTTGGATTTCCGTTTGGTGCTTTTCCACTTTCCCTTAATTTCCTTCATTGTTTTGTCATCCACACTCTAAGTTCCCTTTCTGTAATTTTCATAATAGCTTTATGTAGGAAGCATCTGTGAGAAATACTTTGAGAATAAGGGATTGGGCAAGGGATTTAACATCATTGGCTTTAATTAGTGACATGCACAAGAGCATGAAAGTATGTACATTATTGGTTAGCAGTCTCTACACCTGTGGCATAGGTTGCCATGGGATTACTTCTATAAATAGTTAGCCAGGGCTCCTCCTATGGCTCTACTTCTTGCTCAGAGGATGCCTGATCTGTGCTCCCCTACTAAGATTGCTGCTGAGAGATTGCTGCTGAGATGCTTGCTCCTTCTAATATTGATGGTGACTTTTAAGGTTCTTTGGCACCTGAGATCTGAACAAGACCTCCCAGAGTAAACTGGCTCAACGGCCTGCGGAAAGACAGTAAAATGGGCTGGGCCGGAGACCTAGCTTCCCTACTCCAACAAGGTCCTGGGTCGGGCCAGAGACACACCGCGTTGCAGCCCCCCCCTACAGTTTTGTGGGTGGAATTCCTTGTGATAACTGCTTCATGATCACTTGTGAGGGTTGATCTGTTCTGGTTTTTCATACTGCTAGAATTTTGTAGTTGGTTTCACTTCATGTATGTTTTCTTCTTGTTTTCTTCCTTCCCCTACTTACTTAATTCACTTCCTCTTTCTACTTAATTTTCATTGTCTCTGTGATTGGGTGTTGAAATTGTTTCTCAGGAGGTGAGGATGATATGTCGTCAGCCCCTGAAAGTGCTCACATAAGCACTGCAGTTTGTAGGGTCAGAGAAGAAATGTGGCAGTAGTCGGATCTTCTCCAAGTATGGGGAGTGAGGAGGGGAGGAATGATAAGGTGATGTGCAGGGCAGGGTGTCTAACACAAACACAAACACCCTTGCTCTGTGTCCCTGGTGAGAGTAGACCATGCCACTCCACTATTCTTTCCCCTTAGACGTAGCAGCTCCCCCTCAAGACCTGGGCCCAAGATCTGTGCAAGCAACCTGACCCCAGAAAAATGGCATGACCCACAGAGGCCCCATTTGCTGTAACAGCTGTGGAGGCACACCAAGCTTCCTTGTAAGTCAGTAAAAGATGTTGAGCTATTGGAAAGATAGGTGTAGGAATGAATCACCTCTCTCCACCTCTCTCCTGCTCACGTAGGAGCTGACCTACAAAATTTCACCTTTTTCAAGCACCCATTTCCAATTGTAATCCTCTGAGTTCAAGTTCTCTATTTGTTCTTGGAACAAATCGAAGCTGATAATTTAACAGTTCAAACCTCATAATTGAAAACAACACTCTCTCTCACTGGCTGACAATACTAACCTTCAGTTCTGGCCTGGTAACTACTCTTATCCTCCCTCCTATTTCAACATCCATGAAAGTCATGACACATTTTTATAATTAAACTATTCATTTATGCTTTAAGATTAATATTATCTAAATAAAAATGATAAAATATAGGAAAATACCTTCTACAATTCCATACCAAATATTTTGATTGCTTTTTATCTATATAATGATAGCAAATAGTGGTATAGTATTTGTAATGGATTGAACATTTGTGTACTGCCAGAATTTGTTTGCTTAAATCTCAAATCCATGTAATGGTATTTGCAGGTGGGACCTTTGGGAGATAATTAAGTCATGAAAGTAGAGCCCTAATTAATCGGAATAATGCCTTTATAAGACAAAATGCAAAAGATTTCTGTTTCTACTCTCTAACGTGTAAGATACAATAAAAAGATGGCTATTTACAAACAAGAAGCATTCCATGGCCAGACATTGGACCTGCCAGTACCTTGATGTTGAACTTACCAGCCTCCAAAACCGGGAAATAAATTTCTGTTATTTTAGCCACCTACTCTACAATATTCTTGTATAGTAGCCTGAAATGATTAAGACAGATATTATCAGGTCTCAGGCCCTATTCTAAAAGATTTGATGATATGATCTCTATAGCTGGCATCCATTTTGACTAGTAGTTGCCTATGCCATGCTGCTTACTAAATATTTGCATAGTGAATATCATTCTTGGGATCAGTGGTGGCTAGAGAAGGCTCTCCTCTGTGCTAAGTTAAGAGCAGGAGTACTGAAAACTATTTTAGGCAAAGTAATCAACATGTTAAGGGACTCTGAGCATGAGAAAACATTGAAAATTCAGGAAATTGTGAGTAACCCAGTATGCTTGTAGTGAAGAGAGGGTAGGAAATTTAGGAGAAAAACATGTTAGAAAGGAATTCGAGGGCCAGATCACTGAGAGCCTTGAAAATCATGAATGCAAAAAGGGGACTAATGTGGGAAAATGATATGTTCAGACTAGTATTTTATAAACTACTCCATCAGCAGTCTGGGGGAAAACATTTAAGAAGTTAGATTGTAGATGAGTATAGTTATACGGGTAAAACTCTTTTCTGATTCTGTCACATATAGCTATCCAAAATTCTGTTTTGTGAATGGTGGTAATCTTTAATCCTCTGATATGCAAATGCACTATGCCATCTTTCCCCTTATCCAAAGAACCAGCTCATGTCATCCTAGGGACAGCACTTGTCTCTGTTCTGTATCTTTGACACATTCCTGCTTATCGCTTTCTAAGCACTTGCTATAAAACTTAAAATCAAAAACCCTTCCTTTGGCTTATAAGGCCCAATATGATCTTTTTCCTACCTATGTACTTAGGCTCATCTCAAAATATATTTCTCATTTAGTTACCACGGTCCAGCCACACTGACTTTATTTTGAGGAAATGGAAAAAATGAATAATTTGGCATTGATTATTTTCTTCTGTTTGAAATGTACTGTCTCCCTCCCCCTTTCAACCTCCAGTGTTACTATAGCTGGATCCTTCTTCTTGTTCTTCAGATTGCAGCTTAAGAATCACTTTCTTTTTTTTTTTTCCTTTTATTAAGTCATATACACATAGATCACGAATACATTTATGCATTTGAGGGGACAATGTGTTGATTTTTTATACAATTTGGAGTGTTTACGTCAAACTAATTAATATAGCTTTTGCCTCATTTACTTCATTATTGTGTTAAGACATTTATGTTCTATACTTGATAGATTTGACTTGTACCCTTGCATTATGCTCCATAGATAATAGATCACAACTATAGAGGATGGAGAGAGGTGGAGGGGGAAGGGAGGAAGGGGGGAGGTTTGATAGAGGTAGGGTAAATGGTGAGACCACACCTAAAAATCACTTTCTCAATGAGGCTTTTCCTAACTATTATATTTGAAAAACAAAGATATTTATATATTAAATTCCAAGTAAAATTCCATGCATAGTACATATTATTCTCTGCTATGTATCTTGTAAACTTTGTTGCTTTGTTACTATATTTGTTTGTATATTGTCTGTATTTTCAACACTAGAATATAAAATATGAAAATATTCATGTTTGACTCATTCAATGTTCAGTTTCCAGGGACTTACAAGGTATTCAATATATATTTACTGAAGTAACAGAACAACCACACTGATTCACTGGAAATGAAAACCAGAATTCTGTCTACTAATTATCAGTAAATAAAGCGTTAAATATAATACTTATGGATACAATTCAGAAGCAGAGACAAGATGGATGACTGCAGACATCAGCTATCAGGTTATCTCTGAAAGAAAGAAAAATTTTAGAAGACAAGAAATAAACATATGGACAAAATATACCTCCAAGGAAAATGTGCCAAAATCTGCCAGACATTCCTTTGGAAGAAGTTGCAGTGCAGTACAATAAGGAGAAAGATACAAGTAGAGATAAATATCAGGAGAGTTGGAGTCCAGCAAAAAAGGATATGAGGGGTGGTAATCTTTATCTCGCTCACATCTCTGGCAGTCAGCAGGTTATGAACCAGTTAGAGATCCTTTCTACCTTCATGATCCCAGAAGCTTTTGCCACTAGTGAACTGGAATCTTCTTGAGGACTAAGCACAAGTTTGCCATTCTCACTCTGAGGAGTGGTTGCTTCCATTCTTCTGGTGAATCTACCACACTGAAGCTTCCACAGAAAGAGGGACTCAAACCTTTTTTATTTTTTTTTATAATTTTATTAAATCATAATTGTGTACATTGGTGCAGTCATAGGGCAGAACGTGCTTCATATACAATCAGAAACATTTTGATTGTACTGTGAGAGATAGCCCTCATAGCATTTTCTTAATCACTATATAAAGACATTGATACTCTACATTTAATAAGTTTCACCAGTACCCTACTAAGATGCACCGTAGGTGGATCCCACCAATTGCCCTCCGTCCACCCATCCTCCCCCCTCCCTTCCCCTCCCTTTCCCTTTTCCCTGTATTTGTGTTTACATGGATGGAGCTGGAACATATTCTTCTTAGCAAAGTGTCTCAAGAATGGAAGAAAAAGTATCCAATGTACTCAGCCCTAATATAGAGCTAATTTATAGCTTTCATGTGAAGGCTAAAACCCAATTATAAATTACATTCTTTCCATGTAAAAATCTTTTTTTATTTGCAGTTTTTGGCCAGGGCTGGGTTTGAACCCACCACCTCTGTCCGGTATATGGGGCTGGCGCCCTACTCCTTTGAGCCACAGACACCGCCCTAAAAATCTATTTTTTATCTACACATGTGTGCACACATGCATGCATTGGGTGTGAATGTAGTTCTGTGACCTAGAAATTAGAAGTATACCTTTTTTAGTCAAAGGGTCAAAAAATAATCATATAGGGTGGCTCTTATGGCTCAAAGGAGTAGAGCGCCGGCCCCTTATGCTGGAGGTGGTGGGTTCAAACCCAGCCCCGGCCAAGAACTGCAAAAAATAAATAACTAAATAAATAAATCATATAAATAAAATAGATGTTAGATCACAAAAGCAAACCTCAACAAATTTGATGTACTGTAAAAAGTACAGAGAATGTTCTTTGATCACCATGCAATAAAATTAAAGTACATAATCAGAAAACAAAAATATTCTATTACTTTGATAGCAAATACACTCTTTTAAGCTACTTGTAGGTAAGAGAAAAATATAAAACTGTCTCTAGAAAGAGGTTAAGAACATGCAACATCTGAACAATTTATGGGATATGTGTACAGTGAAAGCCGAAAACTAATCTTAAATATTGTATTAATGCATTAAGGATAGGAATGCATTGAGCAATTAACTCAATTGGCCAGGAAGAGACACACAGTAAAATTAAAGAAAAATAGGGTCAGAATTAATAAAGTTGAAATGAGAAAATATTGAATTAGAAAACAGAAAACTGGCGCAGTTAATAAATACTTTCAATGGCTTGTTCTTTGAAAAATTACTACAATGTATCAACTGCTAGCTATCCTAATTCAGAGAAAAAGAAGAAGTACCAAAGATAAGAAAAAGAAGGAAAGGGAAGAAATCATAGAAATAAAGGACATAAAAACAAACTATTTTTCTGAGCACTGATCAAAAAGGTTAAAAAGCATGTATGGAATGGTGGAATGGACTGTATTCTAGGAAAATATAATTTAATAAAAGTAATTCTGGATTGGATAGAAAATCTAGAGTCCAATTCCATAGGAGCAAAAGAGAAAGCTGTTGAAGAGGTATATCACGAAAATTAATAGTCCCAGATGGTATCATAGAAGAATTCTACCAAAGAACAGATACTTCTAATACTATTTAAACTGGTTTAGAACCTAAAAATAAAATAATCTTCAAATTATTTTTATAGCATGAACATAACATTGGTCCAAGATTTGAAAAGATTGCATCCAAAAAAGAAAACCATAGACAAACCTTACTGAGGAATATCAATACGAAATTCTAAATAAAATATTAGCAAACATTCAATATCAAAAAAAAGTAGCTCATTGTATCCCAGTGGCATTTATGGCTGGCTCAACATTAGGAAATCTACTAATAAAATGTATTTATTACTAGAGCTGAGGAGAAAACTCATGTGATTGTCTATAGATATTGAAAAGATATTTTAAAAAATTTGTCATCCATTTTTGATTAAATTTACTTTCTAAAATAGGTCTTGTGGCTCGGCGCCTGTGGCTCAATGGGCTAAGGTGCCAGCCACGTACACCTGAGCTGGCGGGTTCAAATCCAGCCAGGGCCCGTCAGACACAATGAGGGTTGCAACCAAAAAATAGCCAGGTGTTGTGGCAGGCGCCTGTAGTCCCAGCTACTTGGGAGGTGGAGGCAAGAGACTCACTTGAGCCCAGGAATTGGAGGTTGCTGTGAGCTGTGATACCACAGCACTCTTTCCAGGGTGACAGCTTGAGGCTCTGTCTCAAAAAAAAAAAATAAATAAAAATAAATAAATAAATAAAATAAAAAATAAAATAGGACTTGTTCCTCACTTTTTTTTCTTTTTTAAGCTAGAACTAAAAATGTTGTAAGCTCTTTTTTCTTTTATTTCTAAGCATCTAGGAAATTCATAAACCATTCTCTGTTTTTGGAAAAAATCACAGAATTTTAAAAATATATTAGTAATAGAATTATGCTATACTAATATGCTATACTAGTAACGTTATTACTATCTTGGTTAAATGTGTGTTTATAACTTCTTTTACCTTTTAGCTGTTTCTGAGTTTTGGATAAATACTCTGGGCTCCATAATGGATAGAGCAAAAAACACAGATACTGTCTTTAGCTAAGGACCAAAGGGCTTGCTACAAAATAAATTGTTTTTTTTTTTTTTTGTTTTAAGTGCATATATAATTTCCTACCACAAATGAAGAAAAGATGTTTTAATTCTGTAACTGGGAGTGAATTGAAAGCTTTACCATGTAGTTCCCATTTATTGTGTGCATCATAGAAAGCAGAAATAGCAGGTGCATTCTGCCGGGCATCATCGGCTCAGAGGGCCAAACAGAGGCAGCATTAAGGAATCTGTTGAAGGTGCCCAGAAGATAGCAGATCCCGCTTTTAAAGCTTTCTTTAACTGGATCCAACTGCTGGGTTCCTCCCTCCCCCACTCATATGCATTCCATCCCAGGAAGAATGGAAAGAAAATAGGAGTATTAGAGAGATTAGAGCAGAGTCAGAGGAGATGAGAGAGTAACAATCCAGAGAAATGATTGACACCATGAGAGAGAGGGTGGGTGTGAAAACGGTGCTTGAAATCCCTATGTGTGAGATAAATGTACATATCATCTGCATCAATTTAGATGCCAAAGGGGTCGCATGCACATGTCCTTAAAAAGTTTGTCCCCAGGGGTAGGTGAACAAGGTCAGCTACAGGGAAACATTTAATTATGGTTTGTTTTCAATAATAACTCTCATAATGAAGCCAGCTTGATTCTGGAAATCTGTCAGTTTCTTCAGGGACATTATATATAGTTGTTTAAAAATATTTATTGTCATGGGCTGCGCCTGTGACTAAGTGGGTAGGGCACCAACCCCATATACTGAGGATGGCAGGTTCAAACCCGGGCCCCGGCCAAACTGCAACAAAAAATATCTGGGTGTTGTGGCGGGCGCCTGTAATCCCAGCTACTCGGGAGGCTGAGGCAAGAGAATCGCCTAAGCCCAGGAATTGGAGGTTGCTGTGAGCTGTGACGCCACTGCGCTCTACTCAGGGCGTCAAAGACTCTGTCTCTAAAAAAAAAAAAAAAAAAAAAAAAAGATTTATTTTTATGTAATTTTATATGTTGAAGTAAAATAAGTACAAAAATTTTATACTGCAATTTAGTAATACAAATTATTTTGGTGGGAACACGCAAAAGATGGAATCTATCTTCTTAACACCACTTATTCTAAGAATTGAAAGTAAGGCTATTATTTCTATGGGGTCTATAATATTGCAGGATTAAGTTTTGGTTAAATGACTTCAAGATAATTACAAACTGTTTTACAGGAATGCATCTAAACAATGAATTATTGTATATTGATAAGCATTAAAACCTGGAGAACATAAAATCACATGATTTGATGAATTCATGTTAATATAATAGCTAAAAAAACCAATTCGTCAAATCATTCATTCATTCAGCAAATATTTATTGTGCTCCTAAAATGTTCTAGATGTTGGAATAGAGCAGTGAGCAAAACAGACACCACCACCACCGCCACCACCACATCACCACCGTGGGTTAGTTTTCTATTGCTTTCGAATTATGTGTTTATGTTTGTGTACATTATTTGTATTATGATCATCACGTCTTATCCATCCTTCTACACTGCAAAATAGAGTACTTCATAAGTTTTGCAGATTGAATATATTCAATCTGTTCCATTTAAATTGTGATTTAAGGAACTTCCTTTCAAAAAGTTAATGTGTTTTGGTTACAGTCATTTTAATTAAAAAGAAGTTAATGTGTTTTAATAATGAGTTGAAATTTTTAAAGGTAGTAGCAGGAGTTATGTAAAATCCATAGCTATCCTGTGTACAAGTTAGAGGCCTCAGAAAGAAGCAAAAATATGAATCTCGGGCAAAATGCTCTTCTTTTTTTGTTTTGTTTCAACAAGGTTCCTGTGTCACCAGCACAACCTGGTGGCTACTTCAGCGAACTGCGTGATTCAGTATTTTTAGGTTTCTCTTCTGTTTTGTGACTCCATTCTTGTACTAGCGAGGCTTTTATTTTTTATTTTATTATTTTTTTGAGGATTTTAAAAATTAAATCATATTAATGTAATCATGGGGTACAATGTGTTGGTTTTATATACAATTTGAAATATTTTCATCGAACTGGTTAACATAGCTTTCATGGCATTTTCTTAGTTATTATGTTCAGACCTTTATATTCTACATTTAGTAAGCTTCCCCTGTACCCTTCTGTGATGCACCGTAGGGAATGGGTGGAGGGAGGGTCACTGGTGGGTCCACACCTACGGTGCATCTTAGAAGGGTACAGGGGAAACTTACTAAATATAGAATATATATTTTTTAATCTAAAAAATACGTTACAATTTTATAAGTAGTGTAATTAAAATTTATACAACTCTTTGTCAAATCTGTATTGCCTTCAAAATACTGTTATGAACTAATAACAATATGACTGGAAGATTTGTCTCCCCACCACAGTTAACTAGTTTCTTGATGGCAAGAAGATAGTTATGTACTTTTTAAAAGTGCAATCCCGATTCTTCCATAGAAATTTAATGAATATTTGTGAATTACAAGCCGGCATTGTTTTACTTATTTACAGCATTTTAAAGGGTTTTGTGGGCTTTGCAGGTGATTGATATTCACATAATGGATTCTAGGGAAATGTGTCTGTGTCTAATCCATGATACGTGGATGTATAATCTGAGGAGTTGGAGATGAGCCTTTGTTCAAGTGCTTATGGATAGAGACACCCAGAAAGAAACTGAATTATCATCCGACAGAGACGTCTTAGGTATGTCACCGTGGATGGTGGTGTTTGCCTTAGCAGATCTCTAATTCTGAGATTTTAAAACCACAAATGATTTTAAAAATATTTATTTTATTTTATTTTATTGTCTTTATTATTAAATCATAGCTGTGTACAATAGTGCAATCAAGGGGTACAATGTGCTGGTTTCATATACAATCTGAACTATTTTCATCAAACTGATTAATATAGCCTTCCTGTCATTTTCTCAGTTATTCTATGAAGACATTTGTATTCTGCATTTAGCAAGGTTCGCCTGTACCCTTCTAAGATGCACCATAGGTGTGGCCCCACCAATTACCCTCACTCCACCCCAACCTTCCCCCTCCCCTCCCTACCCTTGCCCCTTTCCCCATATTCTTGTGTTATAGTTGGGTTATACCCTTCATATGACGGCTATAAATTAGCTTCATAGTAGGGCTGAGTATATTGGATACTTTTTCTTCCATTCTTGAGATACTGATTTAAAAAGTATTAGTAGATGATTTCCAACTGCTGTGTTTCCACTAACTAACACAGGAATCCAACTCCTGTGAAATCTCTGTATTTCTGATTCTGAATTCAAGGTAGGGGTCAGGGGAACAAGGGAGCAGGGAGAGGGGAGGATGGAGGGTGTTGGGGGGTCACCGTGTATGGCACACCTTTTGGGGGATGGGACACAATTATAAGAGGAAGTTTACCTAACAGATGCAATCAGTTTAACCTAATTCCTTTTTTTGTTTTTTTAGAGACAGAGTTTCACTTTGTCACCCTCGGTAGAGTGCCGTAGAGTTTAACCTAATTCTTTGTATCCCAATGAACCCCAAACAATAAAAAAAAAATTCCTGCTTCTTTTGCATCCAATGGGGCTCAGGAACCAGTTGTCTTTTTGGCAGGTACCTAGTCTTCCAAGCATCCACTTTCCCTCTCCTGTAGTCTCCTTTCTCCCCCAGAGTCGCAGGTCATACCCTGCTCTGGAGGTGCCAATGGTGCTCATGCCGCAGAGTTTCTGACAGCTCTGCCTGCTGCCCTTTCTGCGGGGCTCAGAGGACAGTTGGCGGGAACACAGACACATCCTGCCCAGCTCTGTGAGAGCCCTGGATATGCAATTCCACCTGCTTGGCCCCTTCATTTCACACCTCCCACACTCATCTGCTGCTTTCTGAATGTGGATGACGGTCATTTGCATTCCTTTGCATTCCTTTTCACTTATCCATGTCAGAAACATTTCAATGAGCATCAGCATGTACTGGGCCCTACATTCGGCTGTGGGGATTTAGCATTGAACTATGCACACATCTTCCGTTCTCACACAGCACCTATTCCCACAAACGAAGGTGGACACAGAACAGACCATCTGACCATCTGAATTAAAGAGGCTAGCTCACCACTTCACCATTTCATCAGACATTATGAATCTCCTTTGGGCATATCTAGACCCCTGTTAAACAAGTGTTGATTTCTCCCTCTTTCTTTTTCTCTCTCTGTGTATATGCGTGTGTGTCTGTATTTATATATACATATACATATAAAAGAGAATGGTACAATCCTAGACCTTTAGAGAGCCCAGAAACAATATTTTGAAGCATTGGTCTTCCTTTTTTCCTTTATTTTCAGGATTACATGAGGTTTTAGTCACTATAAAGCTGGCAGATGCCTCTGTTAGCTGCTTTCTCCCCAAGGAGGAAGAGTGTAGATGCTTTTGAGAATGGAGAAAATTGAAGAGAGATTCCTGGAAGGGTAATTCAGATGAAAGATAACTAAGAGATAATGAAAGGGAGGGAAATAACGGTGGATTTTGGTTACTTTGGACACAGGTGAACTTGTATACTGAAGGAGAAAGGTAGACAAAGGTGTTGGATTAAGGATATATGGTCAACTCTTTGGTTCTGACTATCAGGTCTAAGTACCTTTAACACATGAATACTTAGGAATACCTTCCTGTGTTGGGTGGCTGCATTAGTGCAGGGAATTCAGGTAGAAGCCACATGTACGTAGAAAACCCCATTAACAATATGCATTTAGGACACGCTAAAGCTTAAGAAAGCTGTTCTAGTATATTATAAGGTGATCACATCCTAGAACACTGAACACTGAAACTGTTCATCTCAAATTAAATTCAAAATAATAAAATCAACCTAAGTGTACAATATCTTAAGATTTCAGTCTCAGGAGAATATAACTTTAAAAATTCCCTTAAATGACCATGAGTGCATGATAATTACATGTTCATTTTTGTAAGAAAATACCAAACTGTTTTCCAAAGCAATTGCAACATTTTATATTTCCTCTAGCAATGTGTGAATGATCCAGTTTCTTTACATCATTGCCAGCATTTGGTGTTGTGATTATTTCTTATTTTAGATATTCTGATAGGTTTGTAATAATATTTCACTTTTATTTTATTATTTTTTAATTTCAGTATATTATGGAATACAGATGTTTTGGTTATTTGGATTGCTTTTGCCTGGTTTGAGACAAGACTGTAAGTGTGCCCATGACCAACAGTGTGCATTGTACCCATTCGATGTAAATTTACCAGTCCTGTAACTGTAACTTTAATGGTGTCTCCCTAATGATGTTGAATATTTTTTTCATGTTCTTATTTGCCACTGTTATGTCCTCTTCAGGAAGATATCTGTTCATGCCTTTTAATAATTTTCTAATTGAATTTTTCTTTTCTTTCTTCTTTTTTATTATTGAATTGCATAGTTCTTTATTTATTTTTGATTCTAGTCCTTTGTCGGATACATAGTCACAAATATTTTCTTCCTATCTGCAGCTTGTTTTTCTATCCTCTGTCTTGGACAGAGCAAAATTTTTTAATTTTCATGAAGTTAAACTTATAATTTTTTTCACTTAAAGATCGCGTTTTTGGTGTCAAGTTTAACAGACTTTGCCTAGACCTAAATCCTGATGACTTTCTCAAAATCTGTGATCTTTTAACCAACTAAAGGAGGGTAACATTATTGGATTTTTTTATTTAGACCACCAAATATGTCTGTCCTACTTAGGAGACCAAGTTTTAGGAGAGGCCAGAAGATCAAAATCTTTTTCCAGTGATCTTAGTGAAGAGTTTTATTCCTCCTTATCTATGATTAGTAGGAGACTTTGTGAGTCAGAATAAATCCCACCTTGAACGCCCGCCATAGGGCCCAAGTTAATTATCATTATCATTCGTAATGAAATTAATCAATCATTTGGAAGTTTGTCTTTTGCTAATTGTAGTTTTAATCCTGAAGACATTGGGAAAAGATTAGGTAATAAAACAATTCTCTCTACTTAAAAGGAAAAGCATTAATCACCGATGAAAAGGGAGCATTTTTTCTCTCAGTGAACCAAAATGTTCAGCTGCACACACTACATCCTTCACGGGCTGATTTTTCTTAACCACATTCTTTGGCCTATTTTCTATTTGCGATTCTGTCATAAAAATTAGGAAAATAGAACATTTCACCCCAAGCCATATGGCAATAAATTTCTTGCCATCATGAGAGTTCCATGAATGTGGGAGACGCTCCTTGTTTTGTTTTGTATTATATCCCAAGTGGAGCGCCTACCATGATAGGTGTTACCATATATTTATTTAACTTTTGACTCAATAAACCAATGGGTATTACCACTATTTCCTTAGGCAATTTAGGAGAGAGACATTGGATCCACGAAAGACCAGAACAGTGACTTATTTCGTGTTTTGTTTCTAAGCAATAGGGCTATGGGGAACACAGCAAAATCCCTAAAGAATGTTTCAGGCTGTTTCCCTTGGACAGGAAGGGGTCTCTGAGTTCCTAGTTATATACGGACTTCATGTCAGAGATCTGTGTTCTGCCGGTCCATCTGTATTTGTTTCTGAGTGAAAATAACTGAAGTAGGCTATAAGCCTGATGCCCCCCCACTCAGCCACATCAGTCTACATTCCTAAACTCAATATTTGGCTGAGACTCCACCCTTTTTGGTCTGGTGCCCACTCTTAGTCTTTGATCCCTAATTATAGTCCAGTCCCTGCTGGGACTGACTAGATTCTCACTCTAAGTACTGGGCTACACCTTAGTCACCACCCAGATGTAATTGATACTAATATTTCGCTGTATATTCATCCCTACCATCCTGATCCGTAACTGCCGTAAACCATTCCATTGTATAATTATGCTTTTCCTGGGATGCACTGTGCTGTTATCTTTGACCCTTTCTCCTGCCTTTCTTTCTGGAACATTCTCTCCCTTGCATATTCTGTCACTCCTCTTCTGACAATATCCATTAAGTTAATTCATTTCCTTTCTCTGTGCTCTATTTAAACATTTCTTTCTCTATTGAGCTTTTCAGTCTCTTAAACCAGTCTTAGGCGCTTGAGAAACAATGTACCTGTTCTCATCGTAAGTGTAATAAAACTGGTCCTTAGAGTCTATCAAAGCCCTGAAGGGCTTTCTGGCCAAAGATTGTGTGTAAATTATTTGTCATTCTATCAAAATGTCAAGAATGGTGGGTTTTGATATGTAGATAACAGGTTTCTAACTTTAGAAATACACAGGAGAGGCAAATGTAGAGCTGAGAGAGAATGCAAATTATCTGGCACATATTGTCTTGTTTATTAATCATCTTGTCTCTTTTTTAAAATACTGAACAAATGTTGTAGGCTCCAGAGTCCATACTAAGTAAATTTGATACTGTGTTGAATTTAGCTGGGCACCAAACTGTAATGTTAATGTTACCAAATATCCCGAGAGTATGATTCGAATGTAGCCTAAATTAGGTAGTGAGCAAACCAGGCTCTTTTATTTTGTCTTCCTCATAATTGTTAATAGGTGAAAAATTTATATGTTTGCCTCTAACAGCTCTTAGTGACAAAACCACAAAACTGTAGCAGATGGGAAGTCAATAATAGCGTTTGCCAGAGTAGGAAGCTGGAGTTTCAGAGAAGTCCAGAGAAGGTTAGAAAACAATTACTTCCAGTTATTAATCGTGAATTAAAACACCCTAAATTTTTTTTTTTTGGCAACATCTATTCTTATTTCTGATTTACTCTCTGATTTGGTTTATGTGAATGCAGTGAAAAAACATTGGATCAAGGTTTATTTTGACAAGAGAAAGCAACTCTGGGAGTGGACAGAAAGAGTATGAGAGAGGCAGAGACTAGGAGAGGTTATGAAACCAAGCCTGGAGAGCTGGCAGAACCAATGCAAAACCAAGCCAGAGGCTGCCTGTTTCATACACCTGTCGCCACTTCTGGATCCTCCTGTAGCCCATGGTTCCATTTCTTTGCTTCCCTGCAGATTCATTTTCTCAGATGGAAGCATATAACTGTAATCTCGATCCATGTACCTGTTTTCCAGCTGCCAGGGGATGTGGGGAGGAGTCTTCTCTCTCACATGGCTGGGAAGTTGGGTATTAGATCCCGCTAACATAACTACTAAATAGAGTATTTCCCCCAAGAGACACAAGTGCATACAATTGTTTACAATTAAACAAAGAATAGAGGTACATTTTTACTTCTGATCAGTGGTTTATTTACATAACACCAAATGCAGTATAACATGGGGAGGGGTGTGCTTGGTAGTTTTCATTTAGTGTGATTAAATCAATATCGAGGATTCAGGTCATTTTCCTCTAATTCTTTTTAATTGGTTTTTATATTTTTCAGAAGCTTTTTTTTTTTTTTTTGGTAGAAGCATTGAATATTGGTATGACCGTATACTTAGCCAACTGGCAAAATTGAGGTGTAATTTTCAGTCTCAGCTCCAGCATCATAAAGAAAAGCAGAGCTGGATAGATTTGGACTGAGAGGCAACTCAAACTCATGTTTGAGATAAGAGATAAGAGATAAGTTCTGTGAGGGGACTTTAGCCAAGTTTATCAAATTTATGAACATATGAGGTCTGACAATTAAATTGAAACTCATTCTAGAAAAAGTGCTACCTATCTCATTGCTGAATATCACTATAGTCACTTTCAAAGTGTTTCCCTTAGGAAGCTCTACGCTGACACCAGAGCCTAGTCCACCCTTCAAAGCAATTTTAGAACCGTTTTCCTGGATGGCCATCAGAGCTGTTGTCCTATTACACTTGATGTCCTGAATGTCACCAAAATGTCTTATTTTCAATATTTCCTTAACTTTGGGTAAAGAAAGAAGTCATTGGGCCCAGATCAGGTGAGTAAGGATGTGCTCCAATGTAGTTATTTGTTGATTGGCTAAAAAACTCTCTCACAGACAGTGCTGTGTGAGTTGGTGCATTGTTGTGATGCAAGAGGCATGTGTTGTTGGCAAAAAGTTTAGGTCATTTTTGTCTAACTTGTTCATGCAGCTTTTAAGCATTTCCAAATAGTAAATTTGATTAACCTGTTTTTCCAGTTGGTAAAAATCCATAATGAATAATCCTTCTCGTATCAAAAAAGGCTTAGAAACATCGTTCTGAACTCTTGAAGAAAATGTTTTGGTTGTGGAGAATTGTCTGACTTCCATTGTGCAATTTGACACTTTGTTTCAAGGTTATATTGGTACAGTGATGTTTAATCACCACTGAAAGCACTGTCCAAAACATCCTCTTCTCTCTCCAAAACGTTTTGCCAAACTTTGACTCTCTTTTGCTTTTGTTCATTGATGAGCTCCTTCAGGACCATTTTTACACATTCTTTTCTCATGCCAAGATTTTCAGTTAAGATTTTCCTGTTTCTCTGTCAATGTTTATTTTGTCTACTGTGCTTCTCATCATCAGCCAAGGATTTTGATGCACAATTCAACAAATTCTTTGCAATGTTTTCTTCAGCTCTGCTTTTTATCCTCATCAGTGATGGTTTCTGTCTCCTCAGAAAAACATTTAATTTACTTGTACACTGCCATTTTCCTCATGACGCTATTCTCAGAAACTTGGATAAACATGTCCCTGATTTCACTTCCACTTTTGCCAAGTCTAACAAGAAATTTAATGTTTATTCTTTGCTCTAATTTAAGCTCTCTCATGATGGCACATGAAAACATGCAACAACAATAATGAATGCCACTCAGAAAGGCATTACCACTTGTCGACATGAACACAGCTATGAGCAACTGATATACCAAGGTTATGAAACTTTACTGGGCTGTTTGTACAGTGCTGTCAAAATAAGGGCCTGGTGGCAAGTTTGTGAACTTAATTGTCATACCTCATACATATACTTAGTAATTGCACTCTAAGAACATATATATGTGCCTAATGATTTATGTATTGGTTTATTTATTAAAACATTGTAAATTGCTAAGTCATGGAAGAAACCTAAGTGCCCATCGATCCACGAATGGATTAATAAACTGTGGTACATGTATACCATGGAATATTATGCAGCCTTAAAGAAAGATGGAGACTTTACCTCTTTCATGTTTATGTGGATGGAGCTGGAACATATTCTTTTTAGCAAAGTATCTCAAGAATGGAAGAAAAAGTATCCAATGTACTCAGCCCTACTATGAAGCTAATTTATAGCTGTCGTATGAAGGGTATAATCCAACTATAACACAAGAATATGGGGAAAGGGGCAAGGGTAGGGAGGGGAGGGG